>JASCZW010002875.1:0-30631 GCA_034211315.2 Aedes japonicus | reverse complement strand
GATTAAAAATATTTGTTAAAATAATTAATGTACTCAAATTTGCTAAAATGGTCAATATATTTGTTTTTTTGGGATTTTTGAAATGTTGGACCACAACGACTATTTATTTTTATATTTTTTTATTGAAATTCAAACATTTTTACATAACATATCAAAAAATCTCAAATGTTCATCAAGCCGTTTTTGAGTTAAATTTTTTGAAAATTTCAAGTTTTTTGCCTATACACACATGGAATGAGCATCATTGTCCATCACTTCAAAATAACTGCGGGAATCATTTCATTGAAGTTATCAAACTTATTCCTAATAAATTCATGATAAACATGTTGACAAATCTAGTTTTATTTGTGAAGTATTGTACCCATCAAAAGTAGGGGAGGCTGGTCCAATTCTGACCCCATTAAATGTTAGAACTATAAATCAGCCTCAAATTGTTTACAAGCAGAGACCAACATTGCTAGGGTTTACTCAGCCATGGTTTACGCTATAACTGGAGCCACAATGGTCCGTTAGCGTCCAAATTCAGCATGAGTGCTCATAAGGATGGCAGAGGCACTCATGCCGAATTTGTTGTAGCGTAAACCACGACTGAGTTAACCTAACTCATATTTTGAATTATTCCACATTGAGTGAACCGAACTGAAACCTTAGTAAAGAAACGTTTATACAATGAAGCATGACTGCTCAAATTGCCATGTTTAGATTAATAGTTACAGGAAACCTACTCCTAAACTATATGGTTATGCAGTGGAAAGGAGAACAAAGTTGGATAAAAGCTATTCCTACTTTTGTAATACCTGCTATTGCAGACTTTATCGCTTTATCAAGTAAAAAAACGAGCCAGCAACTCCAAGTGCAGTTAATCTAGAATGTAAAACTCAAGAACTCACCGTTTCTGAACCGTGTTTAATATTCAAAGAGCAATATCCTACTTTTTAAATTGGATTTTAAATGTTTTTCAGTAGCCGCCCAAAAAATTGTATTCTGGCTGGTTCAAGTGCAACGCATACTGTCTGCGTATGCATTTATCATCAGAATGTTAAATTAATGTTTAAGACCCTTAAGGTTAAGAAACTCATTCCTAACCATTTTAAAACGTATCATGAAATCCTACAGAGAAATGTTGGTTGAAAAACTGTGATCATTGCCGGGGTACGCAAACACTGGAGAATGACCTGATAAATTTTCTTCAAAATATCGATTCCTTAGAATTTAAACAATGGGAGCAAACAGATCGTTGTCATCTAAATTCAATGCGAATGGATGCAGAAGAGTTTGCGGAAACATTTTTAGAAAAATTAAGCGAATTATCTCCGCTTAATTTTATTGCAGAGCAACAAGTTAACTACTTAAAACAACTTAAAACTAATTTGGAAGCAACTGACTGCATTATAATTGCTGACTTCTCTGAAAATTACTCTTTTGTTATTCTGGACGCTATACATGGTTTTCATTGGGCAAACGCTCAATGCACAATCCATCCTTTTGCCATATATTATAAAGATGAAGCACAAAATTTAAAGTTTACAAGCTTCATAGCAATCGCAGAATTTACTAAACATAACCATGTTGCCGTTCGGCTGTTTGTAACAAATTGTGTGAATTTCATTAAAAAAAAGCATTGTTTAGAAATGGCTTTTAGGCCCTTAACATGAATTACTCGAGATATGCTCGATTGGCTCCGCCAAGTGACAGTTCAAATTAGCTCCCCTCGTTGTATCCGCCAGACTATGAATCTAGTGACTATAGCTTCAAGGTGTACTTCGGACCAAAGGGTTCTACAACAGTGAACCAATTTCAAATCGTTGCATATTGATTGTTGGTAGTACGTCGTTAACTCGTATACTTGGCCTTTCGTTTGGCTGAAGATGAGTGTGTGAATGCATGCATTTCATTAAAACGATATTAGATAATACTAATTTGTTGTTTGGCAGCGGATGAACAAGAGTCGAAACGGAAAGGGTCACGTCCTGGAAGACGCTCCAACATCGACCGCGATTTTCGTTCCAGTCATCAGAAGCTGTTCTAGGACTACTTTACCGACACGTCAACCTACGACGAGAAGCACTTTCTTCGTTTCCGCATCCAAGGAAGGTGTTTTTGGACACTATGCGACAACTAGAGTAGCGTGTAGTGTTTTGGAACGGTATTTTTCTTGTTCCAAATTGCTGCAAGAATAGATCAACCCATATACCAGATTTAATGAAAAATAGATCCAGTCTAAAACAAAATTTACAACACCGGTGCAGCGATATTTGATATAAAAAAATAAATCCAATCCACGATTTGGATCGCGGTTGAAGATGCCCAGCAGGAGCACGATCAAACACGTTACTTTTGCCTGTCAGGGTGGTGGATTCGTCAGTGCCTTGATCTGGGTGTAAGGCAAAAGTAACTTTCTTGGTTCGGGTACTACTTTGTCCATGCCCCTCAAATTTTCAACAATTATATTCAATTTTCAAACTGCCGTACACTGACAGGAACTTTCAACACTTTCTCTTCATATCTTTCATTCTAGCAAACATTACTGTACACTATTGGTGCCTCATGGTGATGAGCGAACATCTCCTTTTACATCACAAACGTTACTCCACGTACGGAGAATACAGACATAACAATCCGAGTATTACTACCCAAGTTCTTACCAATTGGCAGCCAATGGTGGCTAAAACTTTTTTAGTTTTCTCTTCGTAGCATACCTTGACTATTGTGTACATGCAAAATTGAAACACCGAACGTTAATAACCCGGTCCCCAATTAACCACGAGGCTGTAATAGCATGCATATATAGGGCATATGTATTACGTCTAGTGCATCATTGAAGTTGGATTAAAGCTTAAAAGGGCCCCACTAAGATCGAACTAATGCTATATCTTTTGTAATGCCATAAGACATTGCTAAAGTAGCATCGCAGACAGACGTTCAAGCTCGAACAAAAGAATTCAAATTTGTTGTGTAAAATTTCATCTTGTACAGTAGCGCCGCCTTGTGAACTAATTGCTACATTAAAACTAACAGTTTGACTGGCAACCCATTTTTCCCTTACCAATCAAAACAAATCTGTGGCGCCATCTATTAGCTTATTGCTACTTGATATCTCGAGGGACGCCATGTTTTTACACAGCTTAATGAGATGAAGTCGAACGTCTGTCTGCGGTAGCATTATTGCATTGCATCACTACATTCTTAAGCTATTCTAACGCTTCATTACTTGACAACTGTTCAATTGATGAGATTTTATTTACTCAAGTATTCAAAATGTTATAAATAGGATATGAATATATTTCGCGTACATAGTCATTGTACATGGTGTAAAATAGAATTTCCTTAAATACTTACTATCTTATGCAGATCTAACAATCTTTTAAAACCACACCTACGCTATTTGATTAGACTGTGACTAACGGCAAGGGTAGGCGTTAAAAGAATATGTGAAAATAACAAAAACAGTTTGAACGCTTAAAGCTTTATCATTCCTCGATAGGTTTTCGAGATTTTTGCTTCAATCAGTTGAAGTTTTTCGCAACTATCAACTATCAAAAATATCATTACATATTGTCTTTGAATTCCCAAACAGACCCTGAACAATCTATAACGCGGTTAGAATAACCCAAGTAACCACTTGGCTATAATAGCATGCATGTATAATGCATATACATGTATAAGGTATATGCATATATAAGGCATATGCTATACGTCTAGTGCATCATTGAAGCTGGATTAAAGCTGAAAAGGGCCCCACTAAGATCGAACCAACTCTTTTGTAATGCCATAAGACATAGCTAAAGTAGCATTATTGTATTGGTAATGCATCACTTCTTTTTCAAGCTTATCTAACGCTACTTAACAACTGGTAAATAAATGCGATCCCGCATTACCGATATTGATTTTGGGTAGAATAAGTGTAATAATATAATGCTTTAGGTTACTTGGGAATAGTCTCCAGCTGGTCGATCATATCAACACAATCACTACAGCCAGCGCAGTCCCTTTTCAGGACCACCAAAGTATTTCTAAGTAGGGAATCATAGGATGTTCTAACATACTTACCCACTTACTTATGCTAACCCAACACCCCATTAGAAGTACCTGCTTTGCAATGTATCGCTAACACAATTAATCAATCGTTATCTACGTCAACGGGTCGTGTGTTAAACACAACTCCACTGATTTTTAACTTATTTCATTTGATTTATTTTTATTTTATTTAACTATCACGTCCACTGTTAGCTCCAATCTATCTCTTCCACACAACATTTCACATAGCTTGTTTACTTAATTTTCCTATATTTGACACAATAAATTTCTCGAAAGACACTTATATCTAGACACAGATTTATTGGAACATCGTTCCGAATGCAGAATTCTATACGTCTTTTTTTATTCGGCAATGAGGCCTGTCTTGTTGAAGAATGGAAAATATCTACAGTTACTTGAAAGTAGAACATGAAAAATAAACTCTTTTCAATTGGGGCTACATCTGTGTGAACTGTTTTTTTTAAACACTTCTGGTAGAATAAGCTGAAATACATGGCGATTCAATTTAACCAATACCAGCCTCTCTAATGGTTGTTGAACGAAAACATGTTCAGTTGAACCATTGGGCTCATATGGGCCTAAACATATAATAAAAATGAAACCCTTGCTAAATTGTATAGCTGGCAAACAATTAATAAAATCTCAATTGAAGAAATTTGTTAGGTTTCCATGCCTTTGTTCATAATCACTAATATGCGAACTGATATGAAAGATCAGTTATCTCAAAATACAAGATCAACATTACATCTTTTAGCCCAATGTGTAAACGTTGTATAAACTGATAAAATAACAAACCACTCAAACATATTACCTTTTTTTTCACCTATCTTGCATAACTCACTTTTCGCGCACGTTATTGATCGCTCTGTTTTCCACCAGTACCAACGGTTTTATAATATACACTAAGTTCAGCTGACGGTCAGTTTCATTTAATATATGGTTTCTCCCCCTTTTACTTTCATGGATAAGCACTTGATACCCGTACGAACAAGTTCTTTCGGTCTGAAACACATGGTGAGTCGACTGTTGGGCAAAAGGTTTTGTTATGCGAAAGTTAATTTGCTGCTGCTTCTACATTTTTAAAGTATTGTTTATTTATTGTACATACCTAATACTATCTTAAGAAGTCATAATTTCTAAAGAATACAAGAGTTTGTTTTATCGTTAAAAATCAAAATACTGCTTATGAAAATGTTTACACAGTTTTCTTCTCATCAACAGTAACTCCGGGAACACTTTTTTATGGTAGGTCGGTATCGTGTTCGAAAGAAATTTCTTTTTCTATCCCTAACCCATGTTAAATTCCGTTTACTGAAACGGAAAATTGAAGAATCAAAAAAAAAATTGTGCAGCAGTATCCACCTAAAAAGAACGAGGAATAAAATTGGAATTTGTAAGGTTTCCACACAAACTAATTGAAGAATCCAACTTGAAAAAAAGAAGAAGACACCGAGTGGTGATAAATCTGACAGCTCCCATGTGAAATTATAGGACGAAACTTTTAAAATAATTCTAGAAAATTCAAATGAAATTCTAATTAAAAGCGGTTTGTTGTAGGGAAGCGGAACCTATTCTCACCATAGTACATATATTCGTCACATTCTGCAGCCATCCAACTTCAAACCTAAAAAATGTTTAATTTCTCCAATAAATGGGCGCAGTAACCAAGAATATATAATCCTGGCAAATCAAATTAGGTCTTGAATATAATTTAAAGCTACAAAAACGTTTCGGAGACTTAAATTTCGTAAAAATAATGAGCAGTCAGATTTTCAACACAATTGCTTACCTTTGAACCTAAAATTCGTCGTATTGATCTAACCGTACCAGCGAATGTATTCGAGTCAGACTCCAAGTTTTCTCTTTAATTGCACTATATCGTTACACATTTTCGGTGCGCAATTGCACAAACCATAAAAATCACACTTCACTTATTACATTAGCCACATTAGAATCTACGAATACGTGATAAAATACTAAAAAACTATGGGATTAATTTTCACAATAATTTAAATACGCTTGCACCTATTCTGAACCGTGTTAACAATCGACGTAATCGCTTGGTGTAGCACTGCTAACATACTGTATAGCATACACATCAACGCTAGTGTACGTTTTCAATCATTCATAGAGCATTCTATGCCCAACGTTTGGTGAGTCTTGTTGTCAATATTCTCATGGAAGAATAACAAACAAACCCTTCCATTTTGTCTTGGTTATATGCATGCTACCCAACACACGTGAAGTGCTGTCAAATGATCTACTTCATTTTTGGGTGTAGTAGTGAAGATCGTTAACTTGTTTGTATTTTTTTCTTGATAAAAATCAGTCCGATTAACATATGTACACAGATGGGATTAATGTTTTTCGTCATATTATTAATATAGGTACATAGCAGTTTCAACTTTTCCGTATTAAATTGGAAGAAAATTATCAGACTCTAATGTTTTGTGTGTTGCTAAACGATTAACGGTAAATGGACGAATTGTGTACTCAGTGTTTTGTATTCAGTGCATATTCATCGATTTCCACTGGAGGTCTGCTTATTGAGCTCAATATAGGTACCGTTTCCCTATGATGTAAGAAAAATCCAAAACTTACTCCAAAAATAGGGGCATTATTTTAATTTTGTTTTTATTTTGCCGAAAATGTCTTTATTGAGAACTTTTTGATTTTTCTTACATCATACAACAAACCACTTTTAATTCGAATTTCATTTGAATTTTCTAGAAGCATTTTAAAAGTTCCGTCCTATACTTTAACATGGGAGCTGTCAGATTTATCACCACTCGGTGTCTTCTTCTATTTTCAAGTTGGATTCCTCAATAAGAGCTGTCACTTTTACTTTCGGAAAAAAACTAGAAGGGGCAGCCCAATGGGGTTGTACGCAAAGTTGACGTAGGACTACGAAGCAATGTGCAATCTAGATCGCTTGATTGTTTAAAATGTGGCTGAAATTGGGTTCCTTCCAAATCTAATTCCCATACACTAAAGCTTCGCACTACAACCTTTATTATTTGATATAGCCTGTCTTGGTATCTAAATTCATGCATCTTGCTTTCACTGCAAATAATTTGTATGTCATATGATATCAAGATACTCTATAACACGTAGTGTACCTTGTAGTGCGAATGAGTTAAACACTGGCCAGACTTAGCAGTTATAACATGTTATAAGCCTATCTTGATGACGAATTTCTTGTTGGGATTATTTGACAACTGATATAACATGTTATAACTCCGTAGTATGAACAAAGTATTATTGGTCATTTGGGAAACTTTTACTCAAGAAGCTGGTTTCATTCAACTCCAATTGCATACGGTTTCTACTAGGCCTATGTGTGTACAACACTGCCAAAAGAGCAAAAACATTTGCTCAACATCGATTATCCCAAAACCCAGCCTCCAGCTTTCCCAAACACATGTCAACTTTCTTTTCCAGTTGTTTTGTTGGTCCTAAAAAGAGCCATTTTGGGTTCGAGGGAACAGCTAATAACATCACCTCATTTCGTCATGAAGCTGGTTTGCTTGACCATGGCTTCAGGGCCATCCGCCAATTGATTTAAGTCAGTCGGGCAGCTACGCTTTCAATCCGCTCGGAAATGTCATTTACGAAGCTGTTCATAATGCTTATTGCTTTGGAGGAAACGATAGTATCGGGTTAAAATGCTTTAGCACCCGGTAGATGAGATGCTATACACGGAAGAAACAAAGTACCTAAAATTGAGTATTTTAAAACTTAAAATTGAGTACTGTTGTGGAACTGGAGAGATGAGTAAATTTGATTCTGCACATTAGGTAAACATTACTCAATGGGTGAGTACTTCATTGACAACTCACTTTTGAGTAAAAATGGAAGTCATTTGCACATTTTTATTATTTAAAGTATATTAGATTTAAAAACCGAAAATCAATAAATATGTTACGATATTAAACTAGTCGTTATTGTTAAAAATCGCGGACATTAAGAAACAAACAAAATCCATAAAATTATCAAGTAAAGTAAATGTTTTTATTCTATTATCACGAGAAAGGCACTTTATTTTGAAAGTTGTATAACATTTGCTAACTAACCGTGCGGAAAAGTGCTCCTTTTTGGTTTTTACGAGTTTTATTGCATTTATTGCACTTTGGATACAGTTACTCAAATTTGAGTACTATGGTATATACTCAAGTTTGGCGGGTGAAATGCACTTAATTTTAGGTACTTTGTTTCTTCCGTGTACGTTTTCTTCTTCCGAGCCTTGTTGCTGAAACTTTTTGGCTTACGAGATGGTGAAGCGAGAATGCACCATAAGAGCATATTCTGTTGATATGATCGACCACCTGGAAATCATTATCCTTATTGCGTTGTAGATGGTTGTGATTTGTTTGGGAATTCATAGTCTATTATTGCCGATAGACGTCTAGGTCGAAATAGTGCTAATTGAACGATAGACCAGCATTGGGAAGTAAATATGTAAGAAAATTCTATTGTTAACTCTTTAGGGCATCTTCATCGGCGGTCTATTTTGAGATCAACTTTATACCTGAATTGCATCACCGAAACTTGAATAGTACTAGCTAAAATAGATCAACTTTACGTTCCACGCACCGGTGTTGTATTTCTTGTTGTTAAATCCGCCATCACCTGTCATCCTTTCGTTCATTCAAGACCAGAAATCAGAAGTTTCACAAACATTTTGCCATTGATTGGTTTGACCAAATAATTTTTAATGCCAGTAGTGTGTCGTTAGCTGACGACAAGGAATACTTGTTCTTTCGTTTGGCAGAAGGTGAGTGTGTGAATGCATGCATTTCATTAAAACGATATTAGATATGTTGATTTGTAGTTTGGCAGCGGATTAACAAGAGTCGGAGACGGAGAGGGTCACATCCTGGATGAAGCTCCAACGTCGACCATGATTTTCGTTCCGGTCATCAGAAGCTGTTCTAGGACTACTTTAGCGACAACCTACAACGAGAAGCACTTTCTGCATTTCCGCATGCCAAGAGAAGTGTTCCTGGACATTATGCGACAACTAGACTCAACTAGAGGCTTCTCCAAAATGTATCTGTATGAGCTATTTGCAAGTGCTTATTATGGTCAATCTATCAATAAACCAATTGTTTACTTTGAAGACTTCATTACTTTTCATTTCCGAGCAATCGACATTCTATTCGAAATCTCGGAACCTCCGTATTTCGATCTAGTCAGCGTTTTCCGGAAAATGCAGTGCTGTAAAAACAAAGACAAGCATTCGATATTTGGGAATGAAACGAACAGGCAGTTCATTACCACCGGGAGCAACTAGAGGTAAATATCAGCATCCGAGCACAAATATACCTCAGAATATATTCAATAAATTGAGTTATTATTTAGTAAAAGCTGATATTTTACTCAACAACTGGTATTATCAAGTAGCGTGTAGTGTTTTGGAACCCTATTTTCCTTGTTCCAAATTGCTGCAAGAATAGATCAAAGCATATACCAGTTTAGAAACGATGCAAAATAGATCCAGTATAAAACAAAATTTACAACACCGGTGCAGCGATGTTTTTGCGTTTGGTCTAAAAAATAAATCCAATCCACGATTTGGATCGTGGTTGAAGATGCCCTTAGATAGCATTTGGTGGCCCTAAAAAGGACCGATTGGTTTTAATAATGATACGGCCCTAGTTGTATTTTCTACAAACTCTTTAATAAGCAAACTGATTTGATCATACTGAAAAGGACGGATATAGTTGACGGGGGAGAAACATTGTTCACTGTTGAACTTGGAGTTTCTTCTTGGTATTTTTGGTTCAGCTCCTCGTCGGTGCGGGGTCATCTGCAGATAACGTGGGATGATTTTCATCCCGTTATTGTCACGGGCGGCTTTCTCTCATCAACTCGAAGGCTCCAGCAGCCTTATTGCGCCACAATAATTAGTTTTAATTAGTGCACGCCAGACGGGTGAATTTCTTAACAAAAATGTTCTTAATTTGCTAGCCACTGCCAGCAACTTATCTGCGATGCACAACTAGGAACTACAACGAACTCAACCACAAATTCGGTCTCTGACGTGTTGCAGTTCAGCTCGAAATATCTTTTCTAGAACTTCGTTCATTAGTTGTTCAACGTTTTTTTGTGATATACTCCGGGACGCGGCGTTTAATGAATGTTATGTTCAGCCATGACGCGGTTATTGAATTACAAACAGATTAAAGGAAAATTCAACCAAACAAACTTTGAGTTAATAAACTGATTTGGTCGTCCTGAATAGGACGGATTTAGTTGACGAGGGATGTTTGTGGTTGTTTGTCACGTCACGGGCGGCTTTTTCCCGCCAACTCGTAGGCTTCAGGAGCCATGAGCAAACTGCACCAATGCCTGTCTGGGCAATGACTGCTCGCCAGTGCACCCTGCCGCTAACAGCGTACGTACAGCCACTGCACAACTCCACGACTGTTGTAAGACTGAGTCAAAATTTCAGCTAAGAGCTGGTATGTTATGGCGTCGGATGCAATTGCACAAAAGAAGGCGGTACCAACGAAGGCAGTATGATACAAATTGCATAAAAGGGGAAGAATTTTAGTCATTGTGCCACAATAATTAGTTTTAATTGGTGCACGCTAGACGGGTCATTTGATGAAATATACCTTGCTTGCCACCACCAACAGCTAATCCAGAATCCACAAATAGGAACTACAACGAACTCAGCCACATGGTCGGTCTGATGTGTTGTAATTCGGCATGAATTATCCGTTTTAGAATTTCGTTCGTTGGTTGGTTCAACGTTGTCATTTACTTTGGGACGCCATGTTCAGCCGGGACGTGGAAATTTAAATTTCAAACAGCACAAGAAAAAAAATCAACCAAATAAACTCTTTATATGGTCAATTGATTTGGGCGTCCTGAAAAGGACGGATTTACTAATGACGAGGGGGGATATATGGTAGGCGATTGAACTTGGGCTTTCATTCTTGGTTCAGCTCCTCGTCATTGTGGGTGGCCATTTGCAGGTGACGTGGGATGATTTTTAAAGGGGTGCATTTTCCAGCCAACTCGTAGGCTTCAGCAACCATGTTTTTGCAGCGAGGTTGACGGGAACATCGGCACCAAGTCCAAACTGCACCAACGCTTCTCTAAGCAACGACTGCTCACCAGTGCACCCTTCAAGGTGCTTGCTGCCGCCAGCTGCGTTCGTGTAGCCACTGCACTGCTCTACGACTGCCGAAATACTGAAGCAAAATGTGAAGGTGTACCTGTTTTATAACCTTCGTGGCTGGTTAGGAGACGTTCGTTACTTAAATATGAGTCCGCGCTAGTAACGAACTGTGCATTTGGTAAATTTACTCTGAAAAATCGGCATAATAAGACATCACCTTGTTACTTACCTTACCAATCAGACTAAGGCCGGCGTGGCATCTGCTGTACACCGAAGTTGTCTCCATTCTATTCGGTCCATGGCTGTCACTCGCCAGCCTCGCTGTCTGCGGAGGGTCCGCAGGTCACCTTCTACTTGATCGATCCATCGTGCTCGTTGCGCGCCTCTTCTTCTTGTACCTGTCGGTTCGTTTTCGAGAACCATTTCCACAGGGCTGTAGTCCGAAATTCTTACGACATGTCCGGCCCATCATAGTCGACCGATTTTTGCGATGTGTACGATGAGGGGTTCCCCCAGCAACTGGTGCAATTCGTGGAGACATCACCTTGTATTTGCGTTAATTTCAATAGTAGAATGTTAAAAGCAATAGATTTAAATATTGGAATTGAAGCGTAGAAAATGTTCCGATCGATTGAGGCAAAAGTTTTGGAAATTAATCGAGGAATGACTAAGTTATGAACGTTTAAATCCTAAGCATATTTCGTGACGCTCCAAATTTTTGTACTCGCAACGTGTACACCTGTATTAAAAACAAAGACGTAGTCCTGCGTCAAAACTATGCTGGCATCAATCTTGAACAGGTTTTTTTTCCTCTGTTCGGGACATAAACCACTGTGAGCAGTAATTTGATCTATTGTAGTATATCCCGTATCCTTTGTTTAGTGCATGTTGAGTTACTTCAACACTATTGAGAAATGATGAAGTATTCGGTGTTGTTACAGTTGTCATTGTTTGTTTGTTGGCAATGAATCAGGTTTAATTGAAAGTTTCCGCTGTTTAAACCCTTTATGAGCGAGAACACTCTTCAAAAGCGTGCCCCTTTATCAGGCAAAACCGGATTCATTGCAACAAAACAAACAATAAATCCGATACTGACCATGCATCAGAACCCTAGTCCTAACCAATTCAAACTATAGAACATCAAATAGAAAATGAGAATTCACACAAATGAAGACTAACCATGTTTTCTTTATTCCAAGCTCATCCTCGGTGGCGCAACCCGAGTATTGTCACTTTTCACAAGACATAAAATGTAATAAGGACTTTTATACGTTCCTTTGACTACAAAAAAAAATATGTTCCCTAGTTTGAATTAATTAGGACTAGGGTTCAGTGGTAGATCTAATACCCCGTAACGCACCACGAAAAGGTGATCTACCAGCGTTACGGGTTATCTTGAACAGGTTGGTATGTTTATATGTTTATTTAAGTTAACATTGTTATTATCCTCTTGTATTGGTGATGGTGAACAGTGTAGTTTGTTTCTGCAGTGCCAAATATTTAGTGTGAAATAGTGAATTTTGCGCCTAATTATAATTCCTATCGCGCACAGAAAGTGTTTTTCCAACCAGATCAGTTGCAGACGATTGGTCTCTCGTGCTGGTTTTTGTTCAATTTTGGAAATTTTTGCCCACGTGACGGCTGGCGGCCGGTGAATATATTTTTTGCACATTGCTTTTTGGTCATCTGTATTGTGTGTTGTTTGCATGCCGTCCGTTTGATGTGCTATAGGTTGTAAGCGAAAAGGCAGAGTGCAAACAGTGTGGGGATTCTATACTGCCTAGTGATATCCCTACTGCTTTCTCAAGTTGTGCTAGAGTATATCACTATAAGTGTACTCCACTGACAAAAGCGGTAGCCAAGCTAGTCAGTGAGAACGATAATGTGCAAATGTGGTGATTGTTTGTTAGGCCATGGTTGTGGCGAGCAGAATGTATTGCTCCCGACCGTCCAAAAGTTCGAAGAGGAGATGAAGAAGATTTCTTCTCTATCTGATTCGATTAGTGGCGTTCGGGAGCACATTGCTGCTCAAATGAACAACGCGTTAGTTACCGGCATGGATTTATTGGGAAATTTTTTTAATAGTACCTTAGAGAAGGCAATTTTGGAACTAAATAAATCAGTGAAGAATTGGAAAATATGAAATGTTCATTTTTTGAATTGAATTAACATGATTAATAAAGTAGCTGCAATTAATGCTAAGCAGGGTACATCAAGTACGGCATCGGAGCCGAGCCTGAATCCCAGAAGCAAAAAGCGTCGAGTTCAGGAAAACGTTAGCGAGACGTCGAATGATGTTTTTATTGAAAGTATCAGTTTCGTGGATGTAGTAAAGAGTAATTGTGGGACTAAGAATAATAATAATAATAATAATGAAACAATTAGGAAAAAAAGCAATGTGACTGAATTCAAGGAAGCTACTCGTAAGGCTCGTCCGGTCATTGTGATCAAACCGAAAGAGTCCAATCAGAACAGCGATGATACTCGCAAGCTTTTAAATAGTAAACTGGATCCAAAAACACATAAGATCCGTAACTTTAGAAATGGGAAAGATGGCTCTATTATTGCTGATACTTTATTTATTTCAGGAATCATCAAACCGGGCTCATCGATCGCTACAGCTGCTTTCTTCGTTGGTTAAAAAAAATATACACATCAAATATCGTTTCTTTAAAATTATATCTGTGTTGATTGGACTGATCTACTCCATTCTACTTTAGCCTTTGCAGGACTATTAAGATATTGATACATATTTAATTTTTATTCTGCAGTAACAATCCAGTAGCTTTCAGGTATATTTTGTAAATACATATATTATATTCTATTACGTAAATTACATACATACATTCAATAACAAAAGGGTAAGGGGGGAATACAGGGTGCCAGACGAACAGTAGGCTGGATGAGGGATTCGTGGTTATCTGGCCCAAGTCATGGATAACAATTATGCCTTCCTTGATGGAAATCATCAGATAGAGATCACCCGAATAGAAATGGTGATGTAAAAAATATTAGCAGACATCTTCCAAACATTAAATTTTAATGTGGGTTGTCGTATACCATATGTATTCAGAGTTCGAAGCTACGCCCTAGTACATATAAATACAACATATTTAAACTTCACATTAAAAACAAACGTATTGATGATGTTAAATTTAACATCAGAACACGTCCTATAAAACTAGAATCTAAAATTACATGAAAATCAAACGTTATGTATGTGTGAAATGTTGTGTACCTAAGCCATCTAAACACATCTGATGACATTAGAATTGGCCGTTACCTTAGAAATAAACTTCATTCTGCTGTAAAAGAGTTCAAGTCTATAGCATAAGAAAACTTCTTACAACATAAGAATGAAACGTTACAATAGAACGATGGAACCAAAGGTCTTTGTGAAGTAAAATGTTGCATGCATAATAAGCCAGAATAGATCCTGTGTCATAACAATCACACGTTGCGTTGAAATCCATGTTCTTATAGATGTAAAATGTTGTACACATAAAATATCGGAACATATCCGAAGTGATTAGAATTATATGTAATATAAAAATCGTATATGTTTTGGCGATATTGGTGCATGCTTACTTTATGTACTTTATGCAACACCCGAATAAAAATTTACCTTAGTCTAACAGATTATTTGGTTTTAATGTTATTATCTACAACTGAAAACATCCGGAAAAGATACACCGTCACGTTTTTCTACAACTGAATGCATCATACATCATCTCTTTTATTGGAAAAAATCGACATTGAAAACATATGTAAGATGTTTATTCATAACCTTTCATACATCTGAAAACATCAAAAATCTTTAGACTATGCGGTTTTATTAAAATACATTTGAAAACATCAATAAGCTTTGATACCTTAAAACATAAAAAAAACATATTGTTTGAATGTCAAAAATCGTGACATCAAAGGGACATTAGAATAGAAAAAAATTGTTTGAAAATGTCTGATGTTAACATCATGTTACCTTGCCTAAATACAGCGAAATCGATCTGATCTCTAATGTTCAACGTAAGATGTACATTTGAATTTCATGTTGATGTAGACATTGAAATTAGACATGAGCCTGATGTAAATTTTTATACGGGCAGTGAAGGTCTAATTATCTTCCGACAGTCTATAATGAGTTTGCTAACCCTATTTTCGAATAAAAATTTACATCAGGCTGATGTCTGATTTCTATGTCTACATCAACATGAAATTCACATGTACATCTTATGTTGAACATCAGACATCAGATCGATTTCGCTTTATTTAGGCAAGGTAACATGATGTTAACATCAGACATTATCAAACTTTTTTTTTCTATTCTAATGTCCCTTTGATGTCACGATTTTTGACATTCAAACAAAATGTTTTTTTTTATGTGTTAAGGTATCAAAGCTTATTGATGTTTTATGGCACAGGATGTATTCTGGCTTATTATGCATGCAACATTTTACTTCACAAAGACCTTTGGTTCTATCGTTCTTTTGTTACGTTTCATTATTATGTTGTAAGAAGTTTTCTTATGCAATAGACTTGTACTCTTTTACAGTAGAATGAAGTGTATTTCAAAGGTAACGGCCAATTCTAATGCCATGCCATGCCAGATGTGTTTAGATGTCTTAGGTACACAACATTTCCCACATACATAACGTTTTATTTTCATGTAATTTTTGATTCTAGTTTTATAGGACGTGTTCTGATGTTAAATTTAACATCATCAATACGTTTGTTTTTAATGTTAGGTTTAAATATGTTGTATTCATATGTACAAGGGCGTAACTTCGAACTCTGAATACATATGGAATACGACAACCTACATTAAAATTTAATGTTTGAAAGATGTCTGCTAATATTTTCTACATCACCATTTCTATTCGGGTTTTTAACAAATCACCAGACGGAATTCGTAATGTGTATTGCATTCTGTTTATTTCCTGTAATAAGAGCGTTTTGTTGGAAGGAGATTCCTTTCCGTGGGTTTCGTGTAAGTGCTTCTGCTTACGAGTCCACACCACCGTTTTTGACCCTTCATACAACGGAATAGTGAGGATTACAGGTATGTACAGTTTGGAATTGTACGCCATGGCAAGTCCTGCACTGGTGGTGGCTTCCCTTCACATCACGTCACACGTCACCAGCAATTATTGGTTCACCATTTCTTAGAAAGCATACACTTTATGTAAGCAAACACTTTGATGAAATAATATTTAAAACTCCAGTAGATGAGCCAACAAGTACTAATGAGGAAATACATATATTAATGATGAACGTGACACGATATGCGGCAATTCAATGCGAATTACCTCAAAATGTGGGCTGTAAAACAGACCCTTATATCGCACAGTATTATATTATAAATACTTCCAAGACTAAATTTGAAATAAATAATGAATACATTGACAAAGTTGACTTTGGAGAGTCCAATAAAAATACTTTTACGATTCATGCAGAAGTTCACCAACCAATGGATGCAATAATTGAGAATATGTTACCCGCTAGCTACTCCGAACCTAGGAAAGGTGGACAATAACAGGGTCGTTTACCTTATTCGTCTCAACACTACACACTCCTAAGTGAATTGACCTACAGCGGGAGCTACATATGTACCTGTGCAACGCGACACGTACCAACAAATGTAGCAAAGTGGAAAGATCGCCAACTGTGCCGTACCAAGGGGCTCAAAAGCTCTCAAACCGAACGTTCTGCTCGCAAACACACTGGGTGAGGCCTGTTGACTCCTTTACGAGCCCGAAAAACGCAAAGAAACACCAAAAGTAGTGGAAAGGCCTAATCAAAGACTAGTTTGATAGAGTAAGTTGCCTAAGAGATACTTTTAACTTAACATGCTAATTTATTGGCCAACAGTGGCTGTGACGTCACACACATTTCTTGGGGGTAGGGTACTTGCGGTTACACTTTTATACAGCAGACGGCAACTTGAAGGACGATGGCAGGATCGGATGGCTTGATGGCGGTTTCTTAACGGGCTGATGGTTGGCAGTACCCAAGTAACATTGCCAAAACCAGCCAGCTTTATTAAGTTTTACTAAAGTTTTATGAAAGCCACTAGAAATCAATTCGGTTTTATTATGGCAGCAAGAGATGCCAATAGGTTTCAAATTTTAATCAGGTTTATAAGAACCTACACAGCTTCTTTACAACGATCTTAAAACTTTGACCTCTGAAATTCCTTTTACTCCTATCAAAGGTTTTATTTTGGCTTTGTAAACTCATAAAATGCTGTTTTGAAATGCCGTTTTAGGACTTATTCATATTACCTTATTATGGTCAGTTGAAAAAGCATTTTAAAACCATTTTGCTTCTAGTAAATGCATTAAACGGCTAATTGGCATTGAGGAAAGCTACCAAGCGACCAGATAGTTTTATAGTAGCCATTGCTAAGACAAATTGGCTTTTTGGCAAAACTGTGATTTCTTGCAATCGCCATATTGAAATATATGAAATAATTGAAATGTGGAAAAATAAATACACCAAATTTTAAATGTAATACAATTCAACTGTAGATCTGAGAAAAATTTCGGTATTCGTTCAGATAACCTTATTGAATTTCATAAATTTTCAGAAGTTTCTTGATTAATTTATCGAATATATTTCTTTCAATTTTGTTTTTGTTGTTGTAAACTCGCATAATTTCCGAGGCGCATTAATTTTGAGCTCTTATCGTGCCAATATTCACCATAAAATTAAATGCGCATATGACATGGAGCATGATACGCTATTGAAAAAACTCAATTTGTTTGATATATTTTGCTATCAAACATAATTTCTAGCAACACTTGAGCTTTTTTCTTAGCCATTATTTACTGTTGAATGAATCAGAAGAGAAGAGAATTGAACAAAGCAGAACAACAAAAACCAACCACGATATCGCCGTGTAGTTTGACAGCGGTGGCCATTCGGCCCTATGCTGGTTTTGATGGCGGCCAATAGGTTTTATGATGGTTCTCAAGTGGTCATAACATCTTTCACTAGAACATTTTCAAAATCTTTATGGTCTTGGAAAGGTTTTATTAATTTGTTTTCACAACCGTCTATAGAGTGGGCCACTTTGTACACATTTCGGCTTTAAAGATGCATAGAGGAGGTGTTGGTGGACAAAACAGTTTTGAATGTTGTTTCATCAACAAAGCCGGGAGGAGTGCTATACGGCTGGAATAGAACTGAAATTGTTACTTGGGTAGAGCGGTCGTCGGAGCTATCCGGTTCCACGGGACATACTGGGCTGTCACACCATGAATCGAAACAGCGGAATCTATCGCTGGGGGCTGCGACACTGATGGAACGTGCCGATGACCGTCGCCCGTGACAACGTGGTGGATTGGCGTGCTGATCGTTGTTCACGGCAGCGTGGTGGCATGCACGATGGCCGACGTTGATGATGGTCGCAGAACAATGGAAAGCGACGATGGCCGGCGGCTTATGGCCTGTGGCGATGGTTGGAGAACAATGGCATGCGGTGTTGACCGGAGAACAATGGCCGAGATCGTGCCCACAGAAATAGTGGCACGTGGAAAAGCACACTTTCCGGAGTCCGTTCGTCCTTGACGTACCGGGAGTATTCCGGTTTCGGAGTTGGCCTGTCGCTCCACCACGCACTGGAGCAGAAAAAGAAAAAGGTCCACTTTCTGGACCTACCCCACACATTAGTACCCCTTTTGTGACGTCACTTTTTATTAAGTCCCATTTTCATGTTTTTTTAACACTAATTTCACCTTTTTCTCGTCGTACTACACAAAGGAAACTAACACAATAGGATCGGTTGTCTTCTAACTTAACTAACCTATTAACAAAAGAATAACAGTTGACTTTTACTTTCTTACTAACACGAACTAACAGCACTAACCGTAAATGTTTTCTTTGCTTCGATCCGTATCGTATCTGAACTAAGCACATAAATTAAACCTTTTCACTACTATGTCTCAAACTTTACAATTTTACGTAACCGGCGCGCACTCCGACTTCCAGTATAGTGACGAACAGACTGTCCGGTTTGAGCTAAAAGCTAAGTATTTTGTATTAGGGGATTCTTTCTAGAAGGTACGACCGAGCACGAAAGCTCCCGAATGTCAACAATGCTCTTCCAGTCGGGCAACATTCCCACAATGCCCCATGTATAGGCCCATGTTATACGGCTGGCAAGCTTTGTATTATTTTTTTGCTAGCGCTCAAACCGCTGCAAATAAATTTCTTCCAGGTAGTGTGGTAGTATTGTGGCAATCGGTACTCACCCTTTATACAGACAAGAGAAGAACTCTCGCCAGTATATGGTGAGACTGTACACGGTGGGTTCGATGAAGAAAAAAGGATCCTTGCGGTGGAGCCAGCAAGTAACTAATGAAACCGCCGCTTACAAATAGCATAACAGCGGAATGGAATTCAGTAATGTTTCAAAGGCCTAAGAATTTTGAAGATACAAGCAATTTAAACCTCAACGAAAGAGAGAATAACAACATTACCCGATTTCTACTTCATACTTGAAAAAGCCCATGTACCATGCTGTTTTGTAGATTGTCGCTAGGAACATTGCTCTCACTTGCACTGTTCTTACGTTAAGCTGTTCGGAGAATCGAATGGTGATGGTTTTTGTTTTGGGGTCACCACAGTAAATTGTCCATTTTAGAGGGATCGCAGCAAGCCGTGCTTTGAAAATGAAGTGTTTTGCTTTTGCTGCGTTATTTTCGCGGAAATAAAATTAAAAATTATTCCTTTTTTCATCTAAAGTAGATGGTGAAATTATAGGTTTTCGAGTAATTTGCGTAGGACGTTGTGAATGGAATCCCTCTCTTAGTGTGTTATGGTCGTGTTTCTTTAGATAGATTGTGCGTCGGTAGTTTTTTCCCCATTTTTTGATTTTTAGTGCCCCGCTGCCGCATCCGGACGAACTTTCCAACATAAGAAAAGGAACATTAGTGAGGTCGTTTTATATTATCATAAATATAAATTAACTATATACACGCCAGGATCAAGAATGTCCATTTTTGATTCTGGAAGTGTAAAAACTCTTCACATATCCATTTGATATGCGAAGATTTTCATGCGGGGCTTATTGTGTATGAAGATGACCTCAGAATGTACGTGTAGGAACAGGCATTCTTGAAATGGGTCGTTGGATTTTCAATAGAGCTGTCACCTTCAATCTCCAGGGCTAAAAATGTTTGCACATAGTGATTACATACATATTACTAAAGAAATGCAGACAAGTTTCTTCCATAAAAGCACTGCCGGTCAGTGGGAGATTGATTGCAAACACACACACACACACACACACACACACACACACACACACACACACACACACACACACACACACACACACACACACACACAGAGAGAGAGCGCCTCTGTTACAGATAGTAGCGATTATACTCGGTCGAAGTTTATTTCATCGTCGCGTGTGTTATCAGGCTAATTAATTAGCGAAGTGCTGTAGAAAGTGTTACCCACATATCAAGGAGTCGACTAGTGCTTGAGTTTTTAAATCTCTCCTAACGGAAGCCGCAAAAATTCAGTGCAAAATTTTCATTTAATTGATCTTGCTCCAAAACAGTGCATAAAAAGCGTCCTTACAACGGGCCGTGGCAGTAATACCGGCTGGCGTCGTATTGTTTAGACCGTGCCGTGCACGAGTAGCGCTTTGTTGTGTACGGAGCAGGCAACAAGTTTAAATTTCATTTGCTCGTGTCCCACCTAGCCAAATCAACCCATAGCAGTGGATGGGTAGAAGATTGCCTTCCAGCTGGTGGGGGCTTGCGGGGCTCGTGTCAATGCGTTTCCCCATACGGGAGCAACGAAAAACGAGTGCGAAAAAAAGTGAAAACAAATCTGCCGAGATAGTATCCTTTGAGCTGGTCTAGTGTGTAGAAGAAATAAGCTGGTCCAAAACTAGGCTGGTGCATTTTTATTTATTTTTTCAATTCGCGGCGTAAGGAAAAAATAAATATTCAAAAGTTTCGAACATATATTTGGTGCTTCGATCGCGCTTTGAATTCGTGTTCGCACGTCAGCGGAAATCAGGGCAGCGATTGTGTGGCGTTCCGTCGCAGGTGATCGTTTCTTCGAGGTTCAGGCCATGAAGATTTCGGTAGTCTTGCAAAATGATGGAGGAGGATGATCCTCCACCCTCAAATACGTGCGATGACGGTGGTGAGGTAGAGTCCGCGCATGTTAAAGCAAACCCGTTTGCAAAAAGTGGAATGTTGCCAAGGTCACCAGTGGCGAATAAAGGTGCCGTAGCTAGTGGAAGCAAGATAGGAGGGGCGCAAGAAATTCAAGAAGAGTCGGGCGGGCCTGGGCTGAGCCTGCTGTTTACGCCGAAAGCCAGTAGTGGCAAAACTCAGCCAGAGCAGCAGGGCCTTCAGCTTGGCAGAACCATGGTGATGGAAGTTAAAAAGAAGGTTGATGAGCTCTATGAGTTCATCAAAGGGAAAAATAACGTCCATCACAAGATCCGGGCGCTAGTGACGGGCATTAAATCCACAATGTTAGCGGTCGAACGTGAGCAGCAAGATTGGAGAAATAGGGCGGAAAAGGCCGAAAAAGAAGTGAAGGAAATGTCAGTAAACCATCGTGCGGGTGGTAAAAGAGATCGCGAAACACCAGGTGAGGAAGAAGTGTCCAAGAAACAAAAAGAAGACATCGGCGAAGTGGTGATAATGGAAGGCAAGGGTAGTAAATGGCAAATCGTGCCACGGAAAAACGAAACGAAGGAAGAAAAGAAGAAAAAGGAGGAAAAGAAAAAGGAAGAGAAGAAAAAAGAAGAGCAGGAGATGGAAGAGGCTAGGAAGAAGGGAGAGAAGAAAAAAGTGGACCGGCAGAAATGGAAAGGAGATGCCTTAGTTGTAGAAGTGAAGGGGGCAACAACACATGCTGAAATCCTCAGAAGAGTTAAAGACGATCCGGAACTAAGGGAGCTAGGAGCAAACGTGATAAAAACCAGGCGCACCCAGAAGGGGGACATGCTATTCGAATTAAAGAAAGATCCTTCGGTCAAAAGCGCAACGTTCAAGTCACTCGTCGAGAAGTCTCTCGGTGACGGCGCAAACGTTAGGGCCTTATCACAGGAGACGGTGGTTGAGTGCCGGGATCTAGATGAGGTAACAACAGTAGAAGAAGTGAGAAGTGCGCTGCAGGTGCAAGGTGAACTAGGAGATGAGCCGATGACAATCCGGTTGAGAAAAAAATACGGGGGCATGCAGACGGCGGCGATCCGTCTGGCTACAGCCTCTGCCAACAAACTGTTGGCGGTAGGTAAAGTAAAAGTTGGGTGGTCAGTATGTCCGCTAAAAGTCATCCCTCGAGCCACAAAAGAGATGGAACGATGCTATAAGTGCATGGGATTTGGCCACCTGTCGAGAAACTGCGAGGGTCCCGACAGATCGGATCGGTGCCGAAGGTGCGGAGAGAAGGGTCATATCGCTAGTGACTGCAAGAAGCGACCTAGGTGCATGCTCTGTACAAACGAGGATGACAACGACCACATCACGGGAAGCTACAAATGCCCGGTGTATCCAAAAGTGCGGGCGAGCCAACAATGATCGAGATAATCCAGATAAATCTGAACCATTGCGACATCGCGCAGCAACTGTTGCAGCAGTCAACAACGGAAACCATGTGCGACGTTGCAATCATTGCAGAACCGTATCGAGTACCCTCGGATAACGGCAGGTGGGTGGTAGATAGAGCAGGAATGGCTGCCATACATGTTATGGGTAGATATCCTATCCAAGAAGTGGTTTCGAGCACGCATGAAGGCTTCGTGATTGCCAAAATCAACGGAGTCTTTGTATGCAGTTGCTACGCACCACCTCGATGGACGGCGGAACAATACCACCAGATGTTGGATGAACTCACCGTACATTTGATCGGGCGGAGACCTGTCATCATCGCAGGAGACTTTAATGCTTGGGCAGAAGAGTGGGGTAGCAGATGTACCAACGCCCGTGGGTTCAGCCTTCTGGAAGCGCTAGTAAAGTTGGAGGTTCAGCTGGTCAATGAAGGCACCGTTAGCACTTTTCGCAGAGATGGTCGTGAGTCCATTATCGACGTTACTTTTTGCAGTCCGTCGCTGATGAGAAACATGTATTGGAGAGTGAGCGAGGAGTACACAAATAGCGATCATCAGGCGATCAGGTACACAATCGGCAAAGGGAACTCAGTTTCAGTACGACGGATGAATACGAACGAACGAAACTGGAGGACAAAGGAGTTCGATAGCGACCTTTTTACAGAAGCACTGCGTGTAGAAAGCACCCCCTCGGACGCGGAAGAGCTGACAGCATGGCTGACTGCGGCATGTGACACCACCATGCCGAGGAAGACGAAGCCAAAAAACAAACGGCGCCCAGTATACTGGTGGAACGAGGCAATCAGTAACCTTCGTGCTAATTGTCTCAAAGCCAGAAGGCGAGTTCAGCGAGCAAAAATGGAAGCGGATAGAGAAGTGCGTAGGGTGACATTCCGGGCGGCCAGAACCGCATTAAAACGAGAAGTACGGAGAAGCAAGTCTAGCTGTTTCCAGGAACTGTGCAAAGATGTCGATGCAAACCCCTGGGGCAACGCTTACCGAGTAGTGATGGCAAAGTTTAAGGGTCAAGCGACACCGGTTGAAGGATGCTCGGACAAGCTGAAGACGATCGTGGATGGTCTCTTCCCGCAGCACGACCCTACGGCATGGCCACCAACACCGTACGGCAATGAAGTGGCAGGAGCAACTGGTGGTACACGAGTCTTCAACGATGAGCTCTTGTCAGTGGCAAAAGGGCTGAAGGTGAACAAAGCTCCGGGTCCGGATGGAATTCCCAACGTGGCATTGAGAGCGGCATTGCAGAGGTATCCCGACATTTTTAGGAGTGTGTTGCAGAACTGTCTAGAAGAGGGGAGATTTCCAGACAGGTGGAAGATTCAGAAGCTGGTGCTACTACCAAAGCCAGGAAAGACGCCAGGGGAACCAGCATCGTATCGACCCATATGCTTGTTGGATGTACTTGGCAAGCTGTTGGAAAAGATCATCCTAAACAGGTTGATGAAGTGCACGGAGAACGAGCATGGCTTGTCAACAAACCAATTCGGGTTCCGGAAAGGAAAGTCAACGGTGGATGCAATTCGGATTGTCATCGACAGTGCGTATAAGGCACACAAGCAGCAGAGGAGAGGTAATCGATATTGTGCGGTGATAACGATAGACGTCAAGAATGCCTTTAATAGCGCTAGCTGGGAAGCCATCGCCGAAGCGCTACACAGAATCAAGGTGCCTGACTATCTGTGCAAGATTTTAAGTAGCTACTTCCAGAACCGGGTTTTGCTGTACGATACACAAATGGGCCAGAAGTCGACAAGGATCACGGCGGGAGTGCCACAAGGTTCCATCCTTGGACCGACGCTTTGGAACGCAATGTACAATGGTGTGTTAACATTGAAGTTGCCAACGGGAGTCAAGATCGTTGGTTTTGCAGACGATATTGTCCTGACAGTTTCAGGCGAGACGCTAGAGGAAGTGGAGATGTTGGCGACCGAAGCGATTGGCATGGTTGAAAACTGGATGCGCGAAGCTAAATTGCAGATAGCACACCACAAAACGGAGCTGCTAGTGGTCAGCAATTGCAAAGCGGTGAAACGGGCGGAAATCGTCGTTGGAGGGCATGTCATAGCCTCGAAGCGAGCACTGAAGTACTTGGGAGTGATGATCGACGACCGGCTGAACTTCAACAGCCACGTCGATTATGCCTGCGAAAAAGCGGCAAAGGCTATTAACGCAATAGCCAGAATTATGCCGAATAGCTACGGACCTACCAGTAGTAAGCGGCGTCTACTAGCTAGCGTTTCCTCTTCAATACTGAGGTACGGTGGGCCAGCCTGGATCTCGGCGTTGGAAAGCAAGAAAAATCGTGCTAAACTAAACAGAACGCATCGTCTCATGGCCATGAGAGTTGCGAGCGCTTATAGGACCATCTCTTTGGAAGCAGTATGTGTTATCGCCGGAATGATTCCTATCGACATTATCCTGGTCGAGGACAGTGAGTGCTACACGAGGAAGGAAACCAATGGTGTTCGGAAGATCATGCGAGCGGCATCGATGGCGAAATGGCAGCAGGAGTGGAACACGGCGAGAAATGGTAGGTGGACACACCGGCTTATACCGGTTCTGTCGTCTTGGACAAACAGGAAACATGGCGAAATTAACTTTCACTTGACACAGTTCCTGTCTGGTCATGGATGTTTCAGAAAGTATCTGCATCGGTTTGGACACGCAACGTCACCCGTCTGTCCAGCGTGTAGACACGTAGAAGAAACACCGGAGCACGTGATCTTCGATTGCCCAAGGTTTGAGGAAGTTCGGAGGGAGATGCCAGTACTTAATACGGAGAACATCATCAAGGAAATGTGTCGAGAGGAGAGCACCTGGAATGCCGTTAATAGTGTAGTGACGCAAATTATGACTGAGCTGCAGCGCGAATGGATGGAACATCAGCGGTCAAGCAGCGTCGGTGTCCCACGAGGGTGACTGTGAAGGAGGGCACGTTATGACGGCCGGCTACTCCATATCGGTACACGTCTCGATGGGTGCATAAAACAGCACAAAATAACGGCGAGAGTCGCAAGAGCCAAGACAACAGAGAGGTGCATGAGCACAGCCGCCCCCTGAAGTAGTCGCTTCATCGTGGTCCCGGGGGGAGACGGCAAAGAGATATAAGGAATGTTTTTTAGTGGTTAGGCACGGAAGCGAGTCCCATTACCGCTTGAGTGAGTCCCACACAGTGCCAAATACACTACAGGCCAGGCTTTTGAAGCTTTTTTCAACCTTATTATAAAAAAAAAAATAAAAAAAAACACACACACACACACACACACATACACCACAGTAAATTGTCCATTTTACCCGATTTCCCCTCATAATTTAATAATATCATTTAAATCATGCTGTTTTGAAGATCTGCGCTAGTAGCATTGCTCTCACTTGCACTGCACTTACGTAAAACTGTCTGGAGAATCGAATGGGGATGTTTTGGGGTCACCACAGCAAATTGTCCAATATACCCGAATTCCCCTCATAATTTAATAACCTCATATACCATGTCTTTTTGAAGATCGGCACTGGTTATATTGCTCTCACTTGCACTGTTCTTACGTAAAAATGTCCGTTGAATTGAATGGTGATCTTTTCGTGTAGGGTTGACCACAGCAAATTGTCCATTTTACCCGAATCCTTCTCATATTTAAATAATATCATTTAAATCATGCTGTTTTGAAGATCGGCACTAGTAATATTGCTCTCACTTGCACTGCACTTATGTTAAAAAGAACTGGAAGGAGAAGATAGGAAAAATAAGATCTTTGACATCCTCAAATTAAATCACTTAAAAGAAACTGATGACCTAAGGAACTTAATTCAAGAATACAGTGATATATTATTTTTGAAGGGAGACAGGTTGAGTATCACAAATGCAGCAGTGCATGAGATAGAAACAATGTCTAACATCCCCATAAATAAGATACAGTATGGATTCACAGAATCTGCAAAGAAACAAATAAATGAAGGAATTGACGAGATGCACCGTCAAGGTATAATTAAACACAGCACAAACCCATGGAATGCGCCTAGAAAAAATATAGAATTGCGGTAGATTTTAGGGTTCTTAACCTAATAACAAAGCCATTCGTATACCCAATATCAATAATCGACGAGATTTTGGACAATCTGGGAGAAAGTAAATATTTTTGCACATTGGATTTAAGATCAGGATTTTATCCGGTTCCTATAAACATAGGCGTAGCCAGGATTTCAAATAGGGGAGGGCAAGCCTTATTTTAGAGAAGGAGAGAGAGAGAGAGAGAATTACATCGTCTTCAACCAGTTGTGGCACACACTGAACACTTCACAAGGACAACTCAACGCCTTGTTGACCATTAGAGCAGGGAAATTTTCAAGTTCCACCCACTGAAGCGGAAATTCAAGCCCTCACCGGAACGACGGTTGAATTATCTTCTCTCTACTCTCACCCAAAGTACTCTACTCTCACCCTCAGTACTTTATAATACCCGTAAAATTTTGGCAACTAGATTCAATAATTCTAGGCTTGTTCTGGAAAGGATTTTAAAAACCTTAGGGTTTCCACATGTTTCAAAACCGAACCGCATTAAATAGCAACCATGCTCAAATCTTGCGGGTACTGTCATGTGTCGAAATATTCGCTTTACAGTCGTGTTGGATTTTTGTATAGGATAACCAACGAATTTGTTAACAGTTTGTACTGAAAATGTAATCTTCCTCCACGACCCTCTCACCCACACTGAAAATTAAATTTTACTTTTCTTTCGAAATCAAAGCTAGGACTAACACATCTATTTGATGATTTCTGCAAAGAAATTGAATTGTTCTTTTCAAAAAACTACCTTCGTATTCAATGCCACACGCGTAACTGTCAAAAGCACGAAGCTTTTGTTGACACAAAAAGAACATTCGTTCGTTATACGAAAACAACACAAAGCGCTACGAATAAGTTTTTACCAATAAAAAAGAAACGTCTCTCTGGTGAATGCAGGATTGACTGACAGATCTTTTATATCACTCATTATGAAATTGAAATAAAGCGCAAACAGCGAGAAGTTGTCCAGCAATTTAGTTATGTTTCTGACATTATATTCGGACTTTTATGGCGAGATCTCACTAGATCATGGTGTCTCATTACATGTTACTTGATTACTTAGTGTGAACTTATAACTCTCAATAGCGCTTAAATTTTTATTTTAGGATAAATCAATTATTCCAGCTCACCCAAGCAGTAATACCAACATGTATGAGTACGACTGAAGAGAATCAGCAATTGGTAGATCTTCACAAAATTCATTTCGTGCATTGATAAAAAAAAGGTGTAATGATAGCATATGATAACCATTGAGAATGTTTCATACAATTTACGAGACATTTGTTCTATGTACAAAATCCATGTTTAAGAAACGAGTGAAACCTTACGTACGGAAATAAATTTTCAGTGCACATATTGACAAAGCAACAACGCAAAAGCACAGTGTTTTACTCTCCGTACTCACAACGTTTCAATAGAACAATTTTTTATGATTGTTCAAAAAACAAGTTCGTTTGTTTCTTTCAATTACATGCTGGAAATGACTATACTCACTTTTAAAAATTTCGAATGTCCATTTATGGTACTACTAGATAACAATGAATCAAAGAACTGTTTTAAACTTCCTATAATTGAAAAACAATGCGCACAATGTGCTCTAAACTCACCAGCAAAGCAACTTTTTCCGAAATCAAATTTTGAATGAGAAATACCCAGACAACCACAAGTCGTATAACAGTGTTCAAATAGTATCATATATTCCTATATTTTTAGTCGAAATCGTAATTAATTGCGGCCTTTATCGTATTATGTTCAAGTTAAATCGTAAAGAGTGCAAATTTTCGACTTATATACGATGTGTCATTTATTCATCGTACTGCGTCACAAACAAAATCGGATATACATTGCTATCCTATTTAAATCGAATTTGTTATTACGAATTCAATCGCATGCGATATCAAACCAACTCGTTTAAGAAAACAATGGAATTTGTACGTATATGGCCTCCACTTTTGCACGTATAAGCCATATTTTTTGCATTCTATACGATTTGCTTACTTACATATATGTTTGTATATCATAAAGACCACTTTCAATATACGTGCATTTTGGTTGTCTGGGTAATGAATATCCAAATTGATACCAGCTTTCTTCTTGGTTCATGCGAGTGTTCTCGACTTTTTGTGAAACATTCGATGTATTTGATTGATGAACTTCTTGTCAATGAAATTCGCATAAATTGTTCTTAACAAGCTCCTATTTGCTTGATACAGTTGTAAAAATTAAAAGTTTCCGAAAAAAGAGGTTGCTTCGAGCATCGGCTGTGAACGATTGAGTCGATGCTTTAATAAGCCCTATTTTGCTATTGTTATTTTGTGAGTGGCTGCAACAATATATCTACTGTTGATATAAAATCGTTCAAATAAGAAATCGATACTTTATAAAAATATTTTACTAAACGTCGCGTGAAATCAGCTTATTGTTTACTAAAAACAAACCAATCATGTAATACCTCCCCTAACTCGAGGTTGGTAGGTATGGTAGGTATCACCCCAAGAACTCCCGGCAAAAGACACAGAAACCGGAGACTCCACGAGCTGTGTCTCAGAGTCGGCCTGCTTCTGGGTAATCGGAGGGGCTACGCGGAAAACGGTGCACAAATATTGAGAAAACTATGGAGTTTCTTACTTATTGAACTGAAGTAAATATGTTTAAATAATATGGTGGATTAATGGGAAAATTTATTAATTGAAAAAAATAAGGAAATTTACTGTTGGGTGGTTTTATTGAATCTGGGCTATGGTAGTGGGTGGTGATGAATGTCGTTGGGTACGTACCGTTGCTACCGTTGGACGAGCGCTCGCCGATGATCTCGTAGAACACGTAGATTTAGCGATGGCGTCTTCTTACTAACACGGACAATATGCTATGTGCGGCTTCAACCAGCAATGTCGAACACTGGCGGATAGGGGTTGATTGGCGTCTTCCTTCTTTGGCTCAATCGATAGACCATGGCAAAACCATCTTGGTCACACCGAGAAGGGAATAAGTTCCTTTGTAATTATGGTCCTTGAACCAGAAATCTGAGCTAATCCTTTGCGATCAGGCGTAGACGTCGTGCAGGGCAGTCCGCCTAGGTCGATTCGTATCTGGTGTGGGTTGCCGCTATGTCAGTCAAATCTGACCGGTGGTATTTCAAATGAAATGTACAATAGTACAGAACAAAAGATCCTGCGAGAGGACAGCAGTAAGTATGTTTCATTAAAGACCACTCAAGAGCCTAATGCGTTACCTGAATTTGACTAAGTTAGAAGTCTTCTGAACTCTGCTGATAACACTCACTATTTTACCACACACTTTCTACGAACGCCAACTTAGTAATGACCGATGGCGGTCACACTTTCTATTGGTCAACCTCCATATCCTCTTCTCGTGTTTTTTCTTCCTTTTTCCATGTAACCTATGCCCACCCACTGGCCGTGTGTTCTATTTTCCTCCATTACCACAGTTGATTCACCCCACTTCAGCCCATTACTTGCAAACAACATTTGTGGTTTTTCGAATTTAAATATCCCTACTTGCTAATACAATTAATCTTACAATCTATTTCCCTACTTACCCTTTATCCTACTAGAAACCCCACAATTCTAAACGACATCTACACATGCACAACAACAAAAATTATAATAAATTGTAACAGTGGTTACACTATGCCCCCACCGGGGTAAAAATAAATATAAAATTTGGTGATATATTTATTTTTAACCTACAAAATTTCACAAATTGAGAACTGAAACAATAAGACAAATGCCATTAAAACTTGTTAAACGTAATGTTCGAACGCGAACAATAAAATTAG
>JASCZW010002874.1:0-165586 GCA_034211315.2 Aedes japonicus | reverse complement strand
CCCAACTAGCACACAACGGTCAAAATTAGTTGTAGTAACATGATAATAACTTAGCAAGTCAAATTTATGTTTTCTCAACAAAATGGCACCAAGAGTGCTACTAGGGTCCTGGATAATTCTCATTTTTGGTAGAAATTTGTGTTTCATTTGTATGGGACCCCTCCCTTCCAGAGGGGATGGTTTCCCTAGCAAAGGAAAATAACAAGCTGATATCATATAAGTAACAAGTTCTGTTATCCCAGTTATCATTTTGATTTCCGCTGTTATCGCATATCAAAATTAGTTATCACCATTGACAAATTTTGTTATCATATGTTATCGTTCTGAACACACTATTTTTTATGAACGTTATAAGTTGTATTGTAAAACTATAAATATTTCCAGCAAATTTGAACAAGAAATTTTGCTTGTAATCAAAATATTTTTTTCAGTTATTGGCATGAGAATTTGATTTCAAATTGATAACATAATTTGATACTATTTCAATAAATTTGCTTACAATACAGGATTTGTTATCAAGTTGTTCGCAGTAATAACAAAATAAGTTATTATTATGATATTCAACAGGTATTTTTTGCTATTAATTCTGTTATTTTGGCTGTTTATTCAGCCTGAATGATAACATATTCAGTGATCAAAAAATGATAACCTGATAATAGAACTTGTTATCAATTTGGTATAATCCTTTGCTCGGGTTCTCAAACCACCATACAATGATTGCCTTCAAAACCCCCCACATGCCAAATTTGGTTCCATTTGCTTGATTAGTTCTCGAACCATCACACGGGGCTCTTTGATTATAATAAAAATTTGAGTTTCATTTGTTTGAACCCCCGGCCCTTTCAAAAAGGGGAGGGGTCTTGAACCACCATAGAAACATTCTTGCCTTCAAAACCTCCCACATGCCAAATTTGATTCGATTTGCTTGATTAGTTCTCGAGTTATGAAGAAATTTGTGTCTCATATGTATCAGAGCCCCCCTTCCTGAGAGAGTAGGGGTCTCAAACAATCAAAAGAACCTTCCCCAGCCCCAAAAACCCCTTCATATAAATTTTCACGTTGGTCGGTTCAGAAATTTCCGAGTCTATAAGGGTCTGACAGGCAGACAGACAGACAGAAATTCATTTTTATGTATATTGAAATCTACCCTCCAAAAACCTCCACATGCCAAATTTGGTTCCATTTGCTTGATTTGTTCTCGAGTTATGCTGAAATTCGTGTTTTATTTGTATAAGAGACCCCTTTTTCAGTGAGCGGAGGAGTTTCAAACCACAATAGAAACATTTCTTGCCTTCAAAAACCTCCACATGCCAAACTTGGTTTCATTAACCTGATAAGTTCTCGAGTTATTCGGAAATTTGTGTTTCATTTGTATGAAAACCCCCCTCCCACCCCCTTCCAGATGGCGGAGGAGTCTCAAACTTCCATAGAAACATTTATCTCCTCCACAACCACCACATGCCAAATTGGGTTCCATATGCTTGATTAGTTCTCGAGTTATGCACAAATGTGTGTTTCATTTGTATCTTACAGAGGGCGGAGGAGTCTCGATTTACCTTAGAATTGCCTTTAAAATTCCAGCATGTCAAATTTGGTTCCATTTGGTTTATTAGATCTAGAGTTATGAAGAAATTTCAGTTTCATTTGTATGACAGCACCCCTTCTAGGAGAGGGGAGGGGTCTCAAACCACCATAAAAACATTTTTCTCCTCCAGAAAACCCCACATGCCAAATTTGGTTCCATTTGCTTGATTAGTTCTTGAGATATGCAGAAATTTCTGTTTCATTTGAACGAGAGTCTCCCTTTCTAGAGAGGGGAGGGGTCTCTGACTACCATAGAAACATTGCTTGCCTCCAAAAACTTCCGCATGCTAAATTTGGGTTCCTTTGCTTGATCAGTTCTCGAGTTATGCAGAAATTTGTGCTTCACTTGTATGGGAGCCCCCCTTTCCAGAGAAGGGAGGGGTTTCAAACCATCATAAGAACCTTCCTGTGTCCAAGACGAATCCAACAAAGCAAAAATCTTGCCAAACGGTCCTTCCGCTCGCGAGTTAAATCGTGACAAAGGAATCCCCAACTCATTTTTATTTATTGCATCGCAATTGCATCGAAAAAAGATTTACGATCGCTCAGAATTTCATAATATTCGGCATTTTTGTTCCCCATCGAAACATATTCGATCCGTATTTTATTTTGTTTTTTCATTAAAGTGGCCGTTTCTGTGTTAGGGTGGTCCAAAAAAATTATTTGTTTCAAAAAATCAGAACTTTTGAACTACTGGGCCGATAATATTAATTCAAATCGCAAATGAAAGGCAATTAAACAGATTTTTAAGAATACATAGAAAAATATCTCTTTTGCTGCAATTTTGATAACGCAAACATGGATTTTTTGGTTTTTTTAGGTTGTCATGGTCTCGGGACCATAGAGCCTCCTCGTTCTTATAGTCTTTCTTGAAAGATTGGACATTTTTACATAGCATATCAAATTGGCGATGCATGTATTTTAGTGTTTGAGATAATTTTTTACAAAAATTCAATGTTTTTAGCTTTTGCTGACTAGTCTACTATGCGTTTTCATTACTTGAAGGGACTTGCCAATTAAGCGTCCCCATCAATCAGAATTTATTTTTATTAGTTTATTTAGCTTTTTAAGAGCTAAGTGAGGGTCCATAAACCACGTGCTCTCAATTTTGTGAATACTTGACCTTCCTTTTCTTTAGTGGTTCTCCGTCTATACATTTTTAAAATATATATGGTGCATGTAATCTGCATGGTGCATCATATGGTACATGTACATACAAGAAACTTAAATTCAAACCCTAAAAAATAAAAGAATCCATGTTTTCATAATCAATATTGCAAGAAAAAAGTGGGTTTTTTTCTCTGTTTTCTTAAAATAATTTTTAAATACCTTTCATTTGAGATTTTAATTAATAAAATGATTCAAAAGTTATGATGTTTTGAAAAAGAACATTTTTGAAAAAAGTTACTTTTTTGGACCACCCTAACGCAGAAACGGCCACTTTAATGAAAAAATATAAAAAATACGGTTCCAATATGTTTCGATGGGGAACAAAAACGCCAATTATTATGAAATTCTGAGAGATCGTAAATCTTTTTTCGATGGAATTGCTGTATATATAGATAGGAAGATAGGTTGACGTCCAAGCTCGTTAGCACTAACCGGAGGATACTTGGTTCTATACCCAATGATTTCAATATCTTCAATCTGCCCAACCAATCGCAATTTTTTGTGATATAGTGACGGATTATTATAATTTGAGTTAGCTCAATGCAGACGTCTTCCAAATTTGACAGACAGGTAATCGGTAGGGACCCACCTGGTACCTCATAGCAAGATACTTAGAGGTGGACCGGAAGATTCGATGAGCTACCTACTCCTTTGAAATTGTTTGAAATTCTTTTGTTGGCGAACTAATGTAACTAATGTGTAGCATTTGTCGATAGCTTCTTGAAGTTCTACATATTACTTTGAAATTCGTGGATTTCTCCTCAAATCCTATGAAGATCATCGAATATCTTCAAAATTTCAGGATACACTTCAAGGTTCTCCTTAGTATGACCTGAAAACACATAATACAATAATTTAATCTCCATGAGAGTTAAATCCGATCCCTCATCATGACCAATTTCAAAACAGTAGGTTTAGATGTTAGATGTTGAAACCTCTCCCAGCATTGCCAACCAGCTTCATCCCTGCCAGGAATCAGACTGCCAGTTAACAAGTCTGGCTATCCCAGAAAATAAAGCTTCTTCGGGGTTGCTCTACAAATGGTAAGACCTAACCAAGAGTGACGACTTGCAAAAGGTCAATTGAAGTTTGTCACTGGCGTCGGTGGTGACGGTTTCATCACCATCAGGGAAAGGCAGTCCTGACGTCATGTTCCCCTTTCGCCCCCTTCACACTCCGAGAAGAGTTGCCACTTTTGCAAGATTTGCTTCCTTTCCACTTCAACAACAACAACAGGAAGGATAGTGTGAAGCAACATGGCAGTCGAAGCGATGTTTACGTTTACAGCTTTCGTCTTTCGGTGCAGCTGGTCCGGATCTGAATCGTTTATTTTCTCCACTTCCCACTCCATTTTCACGGCGGTCCCTTTAAAGGGCGATACGGTCAAAATTTGGTCAATATCAACTTGACGTATTTCTTTCAATTTTGCATTTTAAAAACCTGAACACCCCTCATTTTGAAGGTGTGTGTGTAGAATGTTGCTCCTATTTTGATTTTGGAATTCACTCTTCAGTTGTCAAAATGCCGTCCAAGCAAGAAGAGCAGTGTATCAAAATTTTGCTCGCGCATCGCGAAAATCCGAGCTACTCGCACGCAAAGTTGGCAAAATCGCTAAAAGTTGCCAAATCAACCGTTACAAATGTAATTAAAGTGTTTGGGGAATGTTTGTCGACAGCCAGGAAGTCTGGATCGGGGGGAAATCGAAATCCGGAAGCCACTGAGACGACAAAGAGAGTTGCCGGTAGTTTCAAGCGAAACCCTAACCTATCTCTCCGAGATGCCGCAAATAAGCTGGGTGTATCGTTTACAAACGTGCATCTAGCCAAAAAACGAGCCGGACTATCGACTTACAAGAAGGTAGTGACTCCAAATTGCGATGATAAACAAAATACGACGGCCAAAGCGCGATCCCGGAGGCTGTACACGACGATGCTGACGAAGTTTGACTGCGTGGTAATGGACGACGAAACCTACGTCAAAGCCGACTACAAGCAGCTTCCGGGACAGGAGTTTTACATATACGGCAAAAGGAAGGGGAAAGGTAGCAGATATTTTCAAGCACACGAAACTGTCAAAGTTCGCAAAGAAATATCTGGTTTGGCAAGCCATCTGTACCTGTGGCTTGAAAAGCAGCATTTTCATAGCTTCCGGGACTGTCAACCAAGAAATTTACGTGAAAGAGTGTTTGAATAAACGTCTGCTGCCTTTCCTGAAGAAACACGGTTGTTCCGTACTGTTTTGGCCGGATTTGGCATCTTGCCATTACGGTAAAAATGCCATGGAGTGGTACGCCGCCAACAACGTGCAGGTGGTTCCCAAGGACAAGAACCCTCCCAACACGCCAGAGCTCCGCCCAATTGAGAAATACTGGGCTATTGTCAAGCGGAACCTAAAGAAGACCAAAAAACCTGCTAAGGACGAGCAGCAGTTCAAGGCAAACTGGCTTTCTGCGGCGAAGAAGGTGGACAAGGTGGCTGTACAAAATCTGATGGCAGGGGTCAAGCGTAAGGCCCGGCAATTCGGATTTGGAAAAGCGGAAGCCTAACTGAATATTTTTCCTGAATTTTATACTAATGGAACTTGAAAAAGAAATTTAATTTGATTTTTTAAATAAACGATTTCACCGATTTACATGCGTTTTGCCTTGACCAAATTTTGACCGTATCACCCTTTAAAATGTGGGGGAAATTGTTCCAACATGGGTCCGGAGAAGACGACAATGTCGACGGCTCAATCGTCGGAATAAATCACCAAGCGTCCCTTTTGGATCTCCACTTATTTTTCTGGTCTCCAGCGGCCGCAGTGGGCTTTTTGGTGTAAATTATTCAAATTTAAGGACGGCAAATACACATCACTTTTGGGGTGATATTTTCCAAAGGAAGCCAAGTTGTGAATTGCCGAGAGAATGGACGGACGGTCCCTTCTGTCGCATTTTGCATTAGCCAAGAGCCTCTGGGTTTTCTCTGGGATAAAACGTTGCGCCGCGACGCTGCCATCGTACTTAAATTCTATCGATGTTTGTTTGGATCCGTGACATTTCTCGCTGCGACACCGAGGCAGCGAGGCGCGAAAATGGCATCCGCTTTCAGTGGACAACAGAAGCGACAAAGCGTTGCACTCAGACTGGAAAAAAAAACTGAAACATCTTCCCTGATTGGCGAAAAGGAGCTCAACTCCCCGAAAAACGAATCGTGTTCAAACTCATCCTTTCACAAATGGCTATGAATGGCACGACCGCCGCAGGTTATGCAAAGCAACGAGATTAAAGTACAGCGCAGCAAATCAATTGATTAGCGCTGCGAACCCTTTGGCACCTGAACAACCGCGGCCCGACTGTTCCGTTCCTGTGTTGTGTTCCGAGTCAAATCAATAACCGCTCACGCTCCATCGGCGAACGTCATCGACAGCATCCTCGCACACGTGAGCTTGTCAGCGGTTTACCGGAAATTTGCATATTTGGCTATCATCACCGTCGCCTCCAACCAATCCAAGCGGCGGCCATTGATCTCGGTGGCTAAGCTAGGCAACCCCCAATCAATGTCGATCTTCGGATGCTTTTTTCCCCCGATGGCTCGATGTGTGGACATAGAGGTCAGCAGGTTTCCGAGTAGCGCAACGAAAAACGGATCCACCCGGTCGCCATTGTGATGAACAAAGAGGCATCATTGTGTGCATGCTGCTCTACTGCCACTCACTCACTCACTCGCTCATTCACTCACTCACTCGATGATGGATGAAAGCTTTTTGCCTTCATTTGTCACGTTTAGTCATTTCCTCTCCGCTGTTGCTGCTGCTGCTGCTGCTGCTCGGATCAGGGACGAAGGAGTTGGGGGGTGGCGGGTGAATCAATTATTATTAATCGCGATATAGTTCGCTTTAGTAAATGACGCGTTGAAAGGTTACTTCACGCGCTGTTCTAAATGTGGGACACATTTTCTGGGGCAGTGTGTTGCTGGTTTTTGTCTCGATGGTTTGAGTGCTTCTATTTGTAGCGTCGGGAGGTATAAATGAAGGGATTGATAGAGGTTTTGTTTGGGCTTAGTTTTGAATGGAATCGCTATTAATTGTTCGATTAGTAGATTGAAGTCTTGACTTATATTTCAGATATACTTATTTGTGTAAGAGGAATCTCTATGAGTAGCTCATCTATAAAATGGAGATCTCATCTAATGCTGAAAAAAATGTGTTTGATGATTGGAATAATGCATGCGAAATCGATTTGTAACTAGAGGGGATTTTCGGATGCAATTGCATCGTAATTGTGAAACGGGGATGGAACAGCGCTCAATAGACCAAAACCAGAAAAAAACGACTTCAAAGGATACACCGCGCTCCAGGTAATGTGAAAGCTGGTGTAGTAATCACGAGTGGCATAGAATTTCAAGTACAATGAGTGCTTTCATCGTTAATGGGATGGTTACTCGTTGTTTCCTTCTATAGACTGTTCCAGAAAGTATAAGCACACTTTCAAAATAACAAAGAAAATCATGTTTTTATAGTTTTAATAATTTTATTTCGCAAATCATATATGTATTTGTGTTTTATATGATATTTTACTCTCGTTTTACCAAAATATTTAATCATAGCCAAGACTCCTAACTTTTCTTTGAACATGACCCATTAGCTTCTGCACAATGGTACTTCCCAACATTTTGACCACTTTTGGCCAATCTTCTTTAAAGTTTTGGATGTCGTCCGCTGGTTTTATGAATTTTTGAAGCATTGCTTTGGTTAAAGCCCAAAAAGTCTCGATTGGCCGTGCCTCCGGGCAGTTTGGCGGATTCATGTCTTTCGGCACGAAACATACATTTTAACTTTTGTAGCATTCTTAAGCAGATGCCAGATATTTTTATCAAATGTCTGTGACAAAAATTTGAAATGACTGGGAATTTTTACATAAGTCTGTAATTTTTTTTAGAAAATTAGACATCTTTAAACGAAAAGACGTAATAAGAGAGCGAGTTATGTCATTGTCGCTATTTGTGTGATTATGTAAACATGTCTGTATTTATTTCTTGGATTGTATGCACCCTTACACTATTCTTTCATATTTTCAAAGTGACACTGAAGCTTGAAGCATTCGCATAGATGACACAATTTTCTAAAGTTTTTTTTCCCCTCTACTGCTCTTTCCAGTTTAATATTTTAAAATTAAAATTTAGTTTTTATTTGATAAATTCAACCGACTTTTTTTATTGAACAATAACCATTGATGGTGTGTACCATATTTTAATATGGTGTCATCATCACTCGTGATCATCAATATCATTATGGTCGTATAAATGATTTTTGTATAGACTGTTTCTTCGGTTAGTCAGTCATTATCTCTAAAATTTCAGGGAAACTCTCTCCTGATCTTCTGCAAGGCTCTTCGCTTTATTCTGGGAAGTTTTCTCCTGAACTTCAGGCAAAACTCCTCATGAACATCTTGGCATTCACTCCTTATTTTCTTCGAAATTCACATTTAAGAACCCAACCATACCTTCCAGAAACATTTGGTATTTTTTTCCTGAACAAAGTTACATTCTAAACTTCTGATAAGTCCTACCCTGAACTACGAGGAAAGTTTCTGCAAAACTTTGAGAAAGTACTCTCCAGAATTTCTTGGAAAATCTTCTTAAGTTGTTAGAAGTTTCGTTCTGGACTTTGTGAGAAGTTCTTTTCTGTACTGTCGCAATAATCTCTTATTAACTTCAGTGCCCTCTATGGTAGGTTTCTTCTTGAAATTTGGGGATTTTTTTTCCTAAGCTTATTCTTTCCAAACTTCTGATTGGTCCCATGCAGAACTGCGAGGAAAATTTTATTCCAATTTTTTTTGGAAAATTCCCTTAAATTTGTACTTGAAGTTTCTTCCTTAACCTGAGATGTCCTCTTCTGAACTTTTGGGAAGTTTTCTCCAGAACTTTGGGGAAGTTTGTTCCGGAACTATTGTGAAATTTGTGGTCAAATAAGAGGGAAGTAGGTGGTACTTTTTGGGGGAATACTCCGGAAAAGTTTATTTCTTTTCTCTCTTTAAAGAATTTTGAGAAATCATTATTCTGAAATGCAGAATGTTCTCCTCTGAGCATTGGAAAAGCTGCCAAGCACTTCTAAGAAGTTCTTCCTAACCTTTCGAGAGGTTTCTTCCGGAACTTCTGGGAAGTTCTTTCCTCAACTTCTATGACGCATCGTCCTGAGGATTTTTTTTCCTGATTTTTTGAGAAATTATAGGTAGTGTTCTTCCTGGTTAGCTTCCATCTGCAATTTGGAGAAGTTTGTTTTTCTGAAATTCTGGGAAATGTAATATTGAATTTCTGGGAAGTTATCTCCCCTACACTTCTTCCTGAAGCTCTGATAAGTCCTCTCCTGATTCTTGGGGAAGTGCTGTCTTGAACTCTGGTAAGTATGATTTTGAACTTCGGTAACGAATTTTTGAAGGTTTTTCTTGCATGAACTGCTTGCTCCCAATACTTTGAGAAGTTTTTATCTGACCATAGAAGAAGTTTTTTTTTCGAGGAAGTCAATAAATTTCTCAAATATGATTTGTATTGTTGTGAACCTTGATTTTCTTTGTGACCTCAATAGCAAAGGACCAATATTACCAACGCTTCGACAGTAATTTTTCGCATGGGTTTGAACACGCGTGGGGTTGAACACTACAATAAGTAGGGACTCCATGTTACCCTCAGAAAGGGCCTAAACGATACTTATCTCCGGGCCCATTGTGTCTCCAAGTGGTCCGCCGCTTTTGCTTCTTCAAGGATTTCTACTTTAAATGATACCTACGATAAAAAAATATTCCAACAAATCTTCTTACCGTATCTTCTACACTGCATACTGTTCAGATCCTCGTACGTTTTAAATCCTAACTGCAGAGAATACCTTCATTTGAAATTTAAAAAATATTTCAAATGTCTATAAAAGTCTGCAACATAAATAAAATGTCTGCTTAATGTCTGCATCGTTGAAAAAGTCTGCAAAAAAAATGAAAAGTCTGCAAATTTACAGACATGTCTGTGAATATGGCATCCCTGTTCTAAAGTGTCCTTTGCGTAATGACATGACACCAAATCAGGCCAAAACACTACTTGGCCTTTTTGCTGCCTGATCAACGGCAATAATCGCTTCTGGAGACATTCCTTAACGTATTTCTGAGTGTTCATCGTCTCCGTTGTGGTGTACGGACTATATGTTTTACCACACTCGCATATTGCCTGCCAAACCATAACCTTCTTACCGAATTTTTCGGTAAAGATTGCCTTCTCCGTTTCGGGGATGTCTTTGTCTTCGCTAACAGTATAGAATTGTGGTCCGGGAAGCGTTTTGTAATATAGTTCCACGTACGTTTCATTGTCCATTATTATACACCCAGAATTTCTACACAATAACGAATCGTAGAGTTTGCGGGCCCGTGGTTTCACGGACGCGGCCTGCTTTGGGTTCCTTTTGGTTTTTTTTTCTGCTTCCGGTATGTTTTTAGCCCAAGTCTTTCTTTGGCACGCATGACGTTACTCGACGAGGTCCCTAGTTTTTTTCGCAACATCCCGAACGGAAGTCGCTGGTTTTCGCTTGTAGGCATCCCTGATCTTTTTATCGATATCCGGACTAACAGGACCGGATTTCTGACCACTCTTCGGCGCATTTTCAAACGTACACTGATCTCTATATTTTCGAATCGCAGATCGTACCGCTCCGACGCTTACACCCTCTTCCTTGGCCAATTTTCTCAAGGAGAGTCCGGTCATAGTGCACCATTTGTGCACGATACTTTTTCGTTGTTCCGGAGTAACACAACACTGAGCACTTTTTTGATGCTATGTCATTCAGAAATGTGTAAACAAAAGGACGCAGCCAAAACATGTTGAAATATTTCATTATATTCAAAGTGACCGTTAAAATAAGGTGTGCTTATACTTTCTCGGACAGTCGTTATAAGAAGAGCAATCCCTACAGGAAGGAAAGTTACTAAAATATTTTTGTGTACAAAAATACAAGCAACACAATGATAACAGGAATTAACATCTCTCTAAAGCTCGCTTTCATAATAAACAAGACACGAAAAAACTGCTCCAGTTCGGAAATGATTTGATTCACTTGACCGTGTCTATTAAGTCCTATAAATAGCAACAAAAGGCACGGCCATAATTTATTTGGATGAAAACCCTGCACAATTGTCTGGTCTTTCAATAGTTTTCACGGGTCTAGAGATCCTTGCGACTCCACTTGCCTTTGAATAGGGCATATGTGTTTGAGGACGTCAGATTTTTTAAAGATTCTTTACGCATAATCCACCGGAAAAAGTTGTAGAAAGTCAATAAAAAATCATAGAAAAAATAAATTCTGGGAAAAATATTGTCTTTATTAAAAATAAACAATTAACAAATGAAAATAAAACGTATTTTATGAATTTCCAAACTTGAAGATGTAGATAAAAATACTAAAAAAGTTTTTCAAAAATAGTGTTTTTTTTATAAAAATTGTTCAGACCCAAGTTTTCATGATTATATACATCAGTTATCTTAGAACTTTAGCAGACATGTTAAACGAATGAGTACTAACGAAGGTAAGCACTAGTCAAAAATACAAAAAAAAATTATGGCGTAATTTGGGTTAATGCTGAGCCTAGTGGAGTTAAATCAGAGTTTCATGAATCTCTTCGGGCTCATGGTAGGCCCGATCTCGACTGCATGAAAGTTCTATATGTACTTTTTCTTTCCCCTTCTTCCCCTCTTCCTCTCTCTCTCTCTCTCTCTCTCTCACTCTCTCTCTTATTCTCTCTCTCCCTCTCTCTTAGTCTTTTTCTTTCTCTCTCTCGCTCTTTCTCTTATTCTTTTTCTCTCTCTCTCGCTCTTCCGCTTATTCTTTTTCTTTCTCTCTCTTCTCTCTCTCTCTCTCCCTCTATTTGTGATATTGTGATAGTGTTTTTACTTTTTTTTTGTGCTTTTTTTTGTGCTTTTTTTACTTTTTACTTGTGGACGAACCCAACAGAGATGCTTACACACAGCCGACTTCTGAACCCAATTAAAAGCTGTATCGTTCTTGCACCATCAGAATCCCCTCGGAACTGCCCAATGCACAGTGCGTCCAGAATGCGAATTTAGCTGGAAAGGTACGTTTTCAGCTTAAGTTTGAACTTTTGGAGCAAAGTTGTTTTCTACAATGTTGTTTCTTACAATGTGGCTGTTCTTTTGGTATGAATGAAAACTAGGGTGGTCCTTGTTTTCAGAGAAATCGAAAATCTAATTTTTTTATATGTTGAAATAAAGGCATATATTCTTCAAAAAAGTTGTAGATAAAAAAAATTAAAGCAACCTGGTACAGATTTTTCTGTAGCTTTTGAAATGATTTTGCACTCGATCACTGTCTTCTGCGATAAAGCTCTTACTATCGACTGCTCACCAAGAGACTTTTCATCGAGCATCTTGAAGGCTGTGCTCTTGATGGCAGAATCCTCTTCCGCTCAAAGATCATCTCACCTTTCTGAATGCGCCTGGTTCCTTAAAGCAGGAGTTCAGCGTACGTCGTTCGACATTTTATCTCAATAAATAGAACGTCGCCCTTAATTCGCTTTCCGCATAGCCGAGATTCATGCTTCTTCTGCTCTTCTGACGATTTCACTTTCTGCTGTTTTTTCTTTTTTCTCTCTCTTTTTGGTTACCTACAGTGTGCCATGCATTGCCTTCTCCGTCCTCCTCGTCGGTTTTGAGTTTTTTCAGATCCTCCTCTTCTGCTGGTTTACCCCTCTTTTTCTCCAAGCGTGGATTCCGGGGTTCCTTCGGCTTCTACAATGCTTCAACGTTGGCTCCTCCGTTGCCTTTTCGATATCCTCCAGATCCTTCTCGGCAGTCTCTGCTCTCATCTGCAGTGGGTCCTGCTCGTGTTTGGCTGCAATCACGGCCCATTCGACACGCGTCACCATCGCCTTGATTTTCTTGTGGCCGTTGTGCCTTTTCTCGACCCAGTTTCTGACTACCTCCATCATGTGCTTTTTCCAACACTGCCCCCTTGAACTGTGCCACTGCTGCGTTTCGGAGTGCGGTCAGGAACATCTGAGACAGGAACCCCTGCGACTTGGTACTGCTGGTACTCGCGGTGGCCGCCGAATTCTGGACAGATGACCTCTTTAGGTAGCTGGTTCTTTTGAACACTATCGCAGAAAATAATGGGATATTTCATGTAAATTTAAGCCACATAACGCCTTAATCTAGCCTGTTGTATGAAAGATTGCAAACATTGTTGTATGGTGCATGAAAGATTACAAACAATTTAGTTGTTTACGCCTCCTTTGGCTTGGAATTAAACGCGCTTGTGAGGGCAAATCGGGTAAAATGGACCCTTTCCTGGCATTCGATCAAAGTGAAATTTATTCCATATAGTTTTTCAGCTGTTTTTGGAAATTTACAGTGCATTTGGGTTCAATATAGTAGCACCAAGTTTAGTTTTTGTTATTTTTAGTTTGCATCCAAAATGATGGGAGAAATGAGCAACATGGGACACTTACTGTGTTCAACCCCAAATGAAACCAACACTGCGCCGTCTAAATTAATGGTATTTTGAATCTATTTTTGACCACTGTGAGTGGTTTGTTTACACTTCTTTAGAGAACAACTGGTCCAAGTTTGATCAAAGCAGTCGATTGCGTTCAGCAATAACGTCAATTGGAACTCGAAAGAAGAAGAAATATCGTGCACAAGCATCTGGAAAATCCGATTGAAACCCTGAGTATCGAAAAGAATCCGCGGACTTACGATCTGAGGTGTGGCCAGAAGGCACATCCTTGCCAGGGAAGAATACAAGTCGTACAAAGCCAATAACCATCCGAACCGGCACATGAAGCAGAATTTTGTGTCCAGAAGGCGTACAAGGTTCTCATAGGACCGTGTTTTGACGAAACACAAAGGCTGCACTTTGATCGCTGATGAATCTTTCATCAAACTAGTTTTTAAGCAGCTTCCCGGTCAAAAGTTCTACATCGTGACTGGAGGAGGAGATGAACCGGGAAGATTCAAGTTCGTGTTTGCCAAAGTTCGCGAAGAAGGCCATGATTTGGCATGCGATTTGCAGTTGTGGTCTGAAAACGGAACCATTCGTCACATACTCGACCATGACATACCAAGTGTACATCGAAGAATGCCTGAAACAGCGTCTATTACCGTTCATCCGCAAGCATAGGGGCAAAGTCAGTTTTTGGCCCGATTTGGCCAACTGCCGCTACTGCAAAGTGATTCTGGAGTGGTATGCTGCCAACAAGATCGATTTTGTCCCCAAGCTAATGAATACTCCGAATTGCCCGGAATTTCGACCAATTGAAAAATACTGGGCAATCTCAAAGCAGCTACTTCGACGAAGTGGTGGGTCAGTCAAGGACATCCAGTAAATTTGGGCAAAATAAAAGTAGATCCCTGATTTCATGTCCGTTTCCACTGTACGGGCGCTGATGGGGTCCGTTAAGAGGAAGTTTCGAAATGTCGTTCGAACTGGAGAACTGTAGTATTCTGTAACTTTGAAGTGTTCATACAAGTACTGTAACGTAACCATGATTGAATCGTTTCAAATTTATTGAATCACGAATTAAAGGTATTTTTGTGCGTACTAATTTGCTTTTAGTCAGTCTTCATCTCTCAATATACACTAACATACCGTTATCTACCGCCTGTCACAGTTGATTACGATGTGGCGAGGAGAAGGTCTTTGCTTCCAGAACACTTATAGTAAAAGCAATAGGCTTAAAATTCTATGGTGGAAAATCTGAATGCAATTGTGATTCAGTATGGTCTCATTTGTGATTTAAGACGATTACCGTTTGAATCACTGTTTTGGGATACTCTGATAATGTTCTTTTCAAAAGCTCATTCCAACACCAAAAGCTCTCCCTATTTTCGTTGGAAATCCAAAAAGCCTCCTTAAAAGCGGGGTTCCACTACCAATTTCTATCCTACAGATGTCCGCTGCAAATTCATAAAATTTCTCAGACTTCTGAAACATCCAACTATCACGTATTTTGCATCTCACAAATCACGTTTCAATGGTTTCCTATCCCTCAATCTCAGGAACCTCAAATAACTTCCATTTATTGTTGGCAAGCTGCCCGAAAATATCAAATCAAATTTCATTACATTTGAAATCAATGTTTACTCACCATAATGGCATTCTTTTTCACAACTCGCCACGACAAATAGACCCAGACGTCGTCAAAAGCCGTTTCACTCAACAACAAACAGCCGATCCACCTACCGCCTACTACGCAAAACCAAAAAGAAAAAATGCAACATTACACGACGAAACCTAATTGTGCTGTAAGCCAGCTTCAATCTTTGCTGCGAGAAAGAAAAGAAAAACGACGAAAAGTGGAATCTCTTTTTTCATAGAAAAAAAAAACTCGAAATCCAACCGCAACCACCCCGTAAAAGGGTCGTTTATTTTCGGGTCCTCCGTGAGGAGTATATATAGCGCATGTGGGTGGCCTATCGACCGGCCGGAGCGTGCCTATTATTCAAACGGTGACATATCAATTCTTAAAAGGATAATAAACCCCCGTCGACACTCCACTCCACCCCCAAATGGAACGCACTTCCTTAGCTGGGTTGACTTGTTTGGGGGCGGGAAAGGGATTACTTCAATTTTCCTGGCGCTATGAAAATGTCATTATACGGTAAACCGACGACGTGGTGCTATTTATATTAGATTAGGACCAACGATGGCTCCTGATACGAAAATGTGTGAAGATTTATAGGAAGAAGAAGAAGAAGACGAAAAAACGCACGAAATGTTGGGAACGTGTTGGATGAAGGTACTGATAGTCAATATTGAACAAATGGAGGTTGAATTGTGGAGGCTTAACCAGGAGGAAAGATCCGGAGTAAATTGTAGGACTAACAGCCGGACTCGATTCGGTGAAAGGGTTTGATTGGATGTATGAGTGCTTATTTTCTTTTTTGGTTGGAGCGGATTTGCTGGGACAGTCGGAAAGTGGTACGTGAGCCCCTAAATAGAGCTCTGACACACTTCTGGCGAGGCACAAATTAGAGGTAATCCAATCAGTCGGGCAGATAAGGGTATATTATGCTACGGCGTTTGGTACAGATTTGATTCGGTCTGACTGGGAAATGGTTTCCCATTGAACTTGGGGCGTAAATCAGAACGGCAAAAGGTGGCGGGAAGTCGATGCTGTTGAACTAGTTTAGAATGGAGTTCAGAGCGGGCGGTCCGAGCGGTGGGATTTAACTCTGTGCCTGAAATGAACTGGCATGGAGATGGGTTTTTCGGTAAATTTCGATCTTTGCGGAATGGAAAGAGCTGACGGAGGTACTACTGTTAAAGCTGTCGTCTCTGTTGTATCAAATAATAAATCAGTAGATCGAAAATAATTTAACTCGTGATAGCTTATCAGATGTTTAATTTTTTTTTTAACATGATTTGAATTAAATGTCATTCACACCAATGAAAATAATACATAATTGCGTAAAAAAGGACGAAACTTGTTTAACCCTCTTTAGGTGTCGGGGTCAATATGACCCGGAATGGTTTTAGAAAATGCTATAACTTTCTATAATAAGCAACTAGATGTTTGAATTTTCTTGACTTATCCTAAACCATAGTAAGTTGCGTTTCTGCATTGAACCCAAAGTTTTTGACATTTCTGACAAACAGCCCGTAAAATATATAAGGTGAAAAAAGTGTTTCGGATCACATCCCAAGAGAAATTGCCAAAACCATCCAGCATTATTATCTCTTATTCAAGTTTTATGAAAGCCACTAGAAATCAATTTGGTTTAATTATGGCACCAAAAGGTACTAATAGTTTTCATATTTTGGTCAGGTTTATTGGAGCCTACACAGTAGGCCATCCCTTATTTTGAAAAAAATGGTCAAATCAAGAATTCCACCTCTTTAAATGTTCGTCTTGACTAAAAAACAAACATACTTACATTTGAAGACCTTACGTTGGCGTTGAATGCTCCCCCAACGGACCTGAAGAAATGGTAGTACGGGTGACTACCCACGCGATGGCAAGCACGCTACTGTAGTGTATAGTCTTGCAGGTCGACCAAGATCAGTGTCGTCAGGTTGATAACATTTTATGTTTGTTTGTTTTTTATTGTCAATGTTGTTTGGGACACTTCTAGGGGGTTTTTTTCATTAGGGCGTATCTACAATTGAGAGATTCTCTCCGGCCTCGCTCTCTTTCATTCATTACAGCGCTATTGTAAAACTTATGAGGCATTTTTTAGTACAGATCGAAACACAACAGTGCTGGCTAGCATACTCTACAAATAGTAGAATGAAAAACGTAAAGGTGATTGGTTTATGAATGAAAGAGAGCGAGCCTGGAGAGAATCTCTCTATTGTAGATTCGCCCTAATGAAAAAAAAACCTAGACTTTATCATCAGTACACGAGTTTTTAGGTACAACACAATAAGTCATTAAGTCAACAACACAATAAGGTCATCATATGTACAAAACGATTCAAAAAGTAAGTGTAGGGAAGCCAATTCAGTGTTTTTATTCAACAAAGTTAGCCAAAAAAGTTGTAGTTGAAGTTTATTTTCTAGTAAAGACGAACATTTCAAGAGGTGGAATTCTTGACTTGGCATTTTTATTCAAAATAAGGGATGGCCTACTACACAGCTTCCTTACAGCGATTTTAAAACCTTGTATTCTAAAATTCCTCTCCACTTTTATCAAAGGATTTATTTTGACTTTATGAACTCCTAAAATGCTGTTTTGAAATGCCTTTTTAGGATTCATTCAAATTATCTTCAATTGAAAAAGCATTTTAAAACCATTTTGCTTCCAGTAAATGCTATAAATGGCAAATTGTCATTGAAGAAAGTCGCCATATGACCAAATGGTTTTATAGTAGCCATTACGAAGATAAATTGGCTTTTTGGAAAAACTGTGATTTCTTCCAATCGCCATATTGAAATGTTAGAAATCATTGAAATGTGGAAGTACACCAAATTTTTGATGAAATGCAAATAAAATGTAGATCGAAGAACAATTTCGGGATTCTTTTTGATAACACAAATTTTCAGAAAATTCATTATTATTTTATCGAATATATTTGTTTCAATTATGTTTTTGTTGTAAATTCGCATAGTATCCAAGACGCATTTATTTTCCGCTTCTTATCGTGCCAATGTTCACCATAAAATTAAATGCGCATATGATTTGGAGCATGGTACGCTAGAAAATACTCTATTTGTATTGGATATTTTACTATCGTACAAAATTTTCCTCCACACTAGAACTTTTTTCTTAGATATTAATTACTGTTAAATGAATCAGAAGAGCAGAGAATCGAACAAAGCAGAACAACAAAAACTAACCACGATATCACCATGAAGTTTGACAGCTGTGGCAATTTGGCCCTACGCTGGTTTTGATGGCGGCCAATAGGTTTTATGGAGGTTTTCAAGTGGTCATAACATCTTTCACTAGAACATTTTCAAAATCTTTATGGTCTTAGAAAGGTTTTATGAATTTATTTTTACAACCGTCTATAGAATGGGCCACTTTTTACACATCTCGGCTGTAAAGAAGCATAGAGGAGGTATCGGTGGACAAAATAGTTTTGAATATAGTTTTATCAACAAAGCCGGGAGGAGTACTATACGGCTGGAATAAAACTGAAATTGTTACTTGGGATTGACCCGGATTTAAAACTCACATCGTGAAAACTATATATGACCAAATTTAAAGTCTTTGCAGTCGAAATGCTTACTAGAGTACCAATTCTCAGTTTCTAATGAAAACTGCCCTTCTTGACCCAATTGGCCACAGGGAATCTGTGCCGGAAGAGGGCATGTTTTGCCACAATCCGTTAGGGCATCGGAATCCGTTTTTATCGGAACATGCTTTTCGAAGGCTCAAACTTCATGATTTTTCATGAATAGTCTACTACTAGCTTTGAAATGGACCAATGATCATATTCCCCATTTCGAGACAATCTGGATGTCCCCGGGGAACCCTTTAGGAGGGGACAAATACAGAATTTCACCGAAATATGCCTTTCGTCGTTTCAAACTTTATGATTTTTTTTAAAAGTAGTATACTTAACCTCTGTAGCCTTGAAATGGTTACCCACCAATTAGACCAAGGCCGATGTGGCCCCTGTTGTATACAGCAATTGTCTCCATTTACGTCTTTATTCGTTTATTTTTTTCTCTAATTACGTCCAAGGCTGTACCTCGCCAGTACTCAGGTCGCCTTCTACTTAATTGAACCACCTTGCTCGTTGTGCGCCTCTTCTTCTAGTACCCGGCGGTGCGTTTTCGAGAATTATTTTCACAGGGCTGTCGTCCGACATTCTTACGACATGCCCAGCCCATCGTAGTCGATCGATTTTTGCGATGTGTACGATGGGATGTTCTCCCAGCAACTTGTGCGTGGTTCATTCGCCTCCTCCACGTTCAAAGACTCCTAGGGCGCGTTGGTCCTCCACTAGGAATGTCCATGTTTCGTGGCCGTAGAGAACTACCGGTCTAATTAGTGTCTTGCAGATGGTCAACTTTGTGGTTCGGCGAACTTTGTTCGATCTTAGCGTCCTTCGGAGTCCAAAGTAGGCACGGTTGCCAGCCATAATGCGCCTTTTATTTCTCTGCTGGTGTCGTTATCGGCGGTCACCAATGAGCACAGAGACACGAATTCGTCTACTACCTCGATATCATCACCGTCGATCCGAACTTGTTGAAGGCTAACATTGTCTTCTCGTGAGCCTCTTCCCTTCATGTATTTTGTTTTTAACGCTTAATCACAAGCCAAATCCTACCAGCTTCAGCCTTAAGTCTGGTGTACGTTTCCGCCATCGTCTCAAAGTTACGTGCTACGATATCAAGGTCGTCGGCGAAGCCAAATATTTGGACAGACTTCCTGAAGATCGTTCCATTCGTGTCTATTCCAGCTCTTTGAACCACACCCTCCAGTGCAATGTTAAACAACAAACACAACAATTCATCACCTCGCCGTAACCCTCTCCGAGATTCGAAGGAACTCGAGAGCGTCCCTGATACTCGGACAGCACACATCACTCGATCCATCGTTGCTTTGATCAACCGCGTCAATTTTTCCGGAAATCCATATTCGGCCATGGTGCTTCAGGCATTACTTGCATCGATTCGGATACGCAGCGTCGCAGTTTGGTCCGGAGTGTGCAGACGTCCAGGAGTCACCGTAGGACGTGGTCTTTGACTGCCCACGATTCGGACCATCGCAGGGCGAGATGCTTGCCATCAGCAGGGCTGATAGCAGCCCATCTAACTAGAGATTGTTGAGCGCAAAGGATCGGTGTTGGAGGATGTTCTAAAGTCAGGGAACACTCTGTCGGTGTAGGGTAGATCCTTCCTTGGTGGACTTCTCAAGTCGATTACGGCAATATGTGGGAGTTAAATGGCTCACGGTCGGTTTCGAGAGAAGTTCCTCCGTCGAAGGCTTCTTCGTTGGAGTAGGGCTGATCCATGCACGGGCTGCTTAAGTAAAACGTGATAAAGTTGGGAGCTTACTTGCTTCACGTTGAGTTGCTTAATGACGACAGTTGAGCGAAGTAAGCAACACTACTCAGTCAGTCAGTCAGTCAGTCAGTCAGTCAGTCAGTCAGTCAGTCAGTCAGTCAGTCAGTCAGTCAGTCAGTCAGTCAGTCAGTCAGTCAGTCAGTCAGTCAGTCAGTCAGTCAGTCAGTCAGTCAGTCAGTCAGTCAGTCAGTCAGTCAGTCAGTCAGTCAGTTAGTCAGTCAGTCAGTCAGTCAGTCAGTCAGTCAGTAAATTGATGAATGTGGGTGCCTTACAATTCAGTGGGGCTGGTTCAATTCCAGCCGGTGGCGTTTAAATTTTATCAGATGGAAAATCTTCGATCACGTCTTTTTTTGGATGAAAATAAAAGCCGTTGATTCGGCCTCATGTATGTGGGTTTGGGGAAAAAGATGATGATAAAATTTACGTACATTTTTCAAAATACCCTTGGTTGTTTTAAAATGAATCTAAATATAGTATATGTTTGTTGAACTTAAAAGTATTTCCTTGCAGCAGTTGCGTTTTCTAACCAAATTCCTTTTTTTTTATCTTTACAGGTACGGATTTTACTGTTATTTACGATCTACCAACATTCCATTAAACCATTATATAAGGTATGCAATCAATTTTACATGGGTTTCAGTGATTCATCGTTCTTTAGAAAAAAGTAAACTTCTTCCGATAAAGCGAGATTATAACTCTGTCGACTAAACGTAAATGGGAAAAAATCGTATTGTAGAGTTGCAAACCCTGCATTTCGCGAATATGAAATGTGTTTGTTAAATAGTATGGGAATGCCTACTTTTATGTGGATCATACAAATTATCATATGATGGTATAAAGGGTGTTCCGCCAAAATTTGGTCAAACAGTAATGTGTGTGAGTCGATCAACGTTTTAATTAATCAGTCAAATTCTTTTTCTTTTTCAAGTTCAGTTAATAAAGAATACAGGAGAAATATTCAGCTAAGCATCCTTTTTGCCGAATGCGAAATGCCGGGTTTTTCGTTTAACACCTGCCATAAGATTTTCTACAGTCTTCTTGTCCACTTTATTCGCCGCAGAACGCCAGTTTGCCTTGAACTGTTTCTCGCTCACAGCAGCTTTTTGAGTTTTCTTATGGTTCCGCTTGACGATGGCCTAATATTGTTCAATTGGGTGGAGCTCTGGCATATTGGGGGGGTTGTTGTCCTTGGGCACCACTTGAACGTTGTTGGCGGCATACAACTCCATGGCCGTTTTTCCGTAATGGAAAGATGCCAAATCCGACCAAAATAGAATGGAACAATTTTGTCGCTTCAGGAAAGGCAGTAGACGTTTTTGTGGGCACTCGCTCAGATAAATTTCCTGGTTGACGGTTGCGGTAGCAATGTAAACGTTGCTCATCAAGCCACAGGAACAGATGGCCTGCCACACCAGATATTTCTTCGCGAACTTTGGCAGTTTAATGTGCTTGAAAATATCTGCCACCTTTCCCCATCCGGTTGTCGTATAAAATTACTGTCCAGGAAGCTTTTCAATGTCTGCCTTGACGTAGGTTTCTTCGTCCTGTACCACGCAATCAAACTTCGTCAGCATCGTCGTGTACAACTTTCGCGATCGTGCTTTGGCCGACGTGTTTGGTTTATCGTCGCGATTTGGAGTCACCACTTTCTTGTATGTTGACAGTCCAGCTCGTTTTTAAGCTCTATTCACGGTTGAAGGCGCCTCTCCCAGCTTCTTTGCGACATCTCGGCCGGAGAGGTTAGGGTCCCGCGTAACTCTTTTTGTCGTCGCTGTGGCTTCCGGCTTTTCTCCCTAATCCAGCTTTCCTGACTGTTGACAAACGTCCACCGAACACTTTTCATACATTGGTAACAGTTGTTTTATCCACATTCAACAATTTCGCCAACTTGGCGTGCGAGTAGTTTGGATTTTCGCCATGCACGTGCAAAATTTTGATGCGTTGCTTCTCTTCCTTCGAAGACATTTTGATAACTGAAGTGCTTAGCTCAAAATCAAAATAGTGGCATGATGCTTTACGCACAAAATCTTCAAAATCAAGATCAAAATGAGGGGTGTGCAAATTTTTTGAATGCACGATGAAAGGAAATGCGTCAAGTTTAAGTCGACCAAATTTTGATCGAAACACCCTTTACTTCAGATGACGCTTGTATCAAAAACATAGGCTCAATCCGGATGGCGATGAAACAAGAACAACAAGAGATAAATCAATGGATCCAATTTTCCTGAAATCCTACGTTTGTTGAGCCTTCTTCATTAATTTGCCGAAACCTCAGCTTTGGCCGATGAAAATACGCATGTCGGCATGTTCTTCAGCTCTTTCTTGGCCACCAGCCGCTCCTCTGTTTTGACCATGAACTTATTGGAGTAGCTCCTCCGTTTGAGGTTCGCCCAAAAACATTTCTTAGAGTAGAATCTACGGGATGTTGAGAGGGTTGGCGGTCTTCGGTACAACAATTAGCTCAGTCGGTCCAAATCCTGGCATAATGGGACGATGCCAGGTCCGGCCAAAAAACCATGTCGTCCGTCATGTGATACTTCTACATAAAGCCGGAAACGTCCAGCACCCTAGCAGCGAACTTGTTGCAATACAGTTGATGTTACTCTAATGCTACTCAATTAAGTCTCAATCAAGTTGCTGCGACCAAATATGGCGGTTTTGTGTTGCTTGGGCTGGCATTTCAACGCAAGCGCCGAAAGAAAGAACAGTGACTTGGACATTCCCTTCTCGGTGATCGTCAGCCACAAAAAAGCCTTTTTCGGAAACTTGGTATGGGAAATATGTTCGACGTCAACGCTTACCTCCTTGGCTGGCATCCAGCGTCCAATAAGTAGCCGGAAAGAAGTTTTTCACCAGCACCTTCAGCCGCATCTTCTTCTGAGTGATTGCCTGCAGATCAGAAACGACCGGCCTCGGCTGACGCTTCCGCATAACAATGTCCATCTAGCGCAGGTACTTCTCCACCGTTTGGCCGATTTTACTAACGATTCGGCTTAAGGCATGGAATCATGAGGCCAACTTACCCTTGGTCTTCCTCTTCAGCTTCTGCTGAACTCTACGGTCAGTGTCGTCGGGCGGACGGCTTCCGTTCGGCGCTCTCGCCTATAGAAAGGAAAAGATTTTGTTAATGCCGGATCGGCTTATCTACCGTACTCAAAGTGCCTCTCGATGTCCAATTTCTTCTCTCCGGGGTTAAGACTTCTTGAACAAACTTCCAGCAGTTGCAAGGCAGCTGACATCGTGTTCAGTGCAAACAGCTATAGAAGGATTCACAACAGATTTCAATAGTTTGACTCCTGTCGCATTTGTCCGTACATTCTCAAAAAGTCAATGCAAAACAGAACTCTGCAAACAATGGAAGAATTCATACGACGAAGAATCACACCAGGTCAAAAAGTACAGATGTTCGTCCCAAATGTAATCGATAAGACAAAAGCAATAGCCGTATCGGTCAATCCCTGGGAACGAAATGTTTTTGAGAAACCATTACTGAGACTTTAACATTTTTCCTCAAAGGGACCGATAAATTCCAGCCTAGCTTTTCGTCGTAACCAAATTTCAGGAACCATTTATTACGATAAACGTAAAATGGCTCAAAATCTGAATTCAACTCCGGCACGTCTGTTTCGTCGGGCAGAAGCTAATGTTCGCCAGAGAGCCATCACGTCCTACGATAATGGATAGAAATCATTAACAATTAACTGAAGATAGCCTCCCGAAAAACCGTACCTCAACGCCGAGGCAAAGTAGCAAACGTGACTTACCCTACAGTAAATCAAGCCACACGCCACTTATTCTCGGGCAGTTATGAACCACCGCCCTCCTCCCGTCGACAACCCCCCACATCTGCCATGGATTTGAACTGCGAGTTCTGCGAGCCCTGCACAGACCCATATTAAACATTAAAACTTGCCCAGTAATTACCCATAAATCTTGAAATTTTCGCTCAACAATCCGAGAATGGCGGCACGTCCCGAGCAGAAAGGTGCCCTCGGATCTGAATCAACTGTTCCGGGAAGGAGCGCAACCGGTTTCTTCTCGGCGCGCGCGGTTGTTGCTGTTGTCTCCCTCTAAATGAGCTTCGGAAATGGAAGTTCTTTAAGAGGTCCGCACTAGTGGCCGGAAAACATTAGCCCAGAGAGAGAGAGAGAGAGAGAGTAGCGAGGGAGGCAATTTCATTAGGGCCAAATGACGATTTATTGTCGGTCGGTCGGTCGGTCGGTTGCAAAGGATGATGATGATGATGATGATGCTGGTTGGCGATGCACGAGCGTTCGTCGTCGGGATGCAGTTCAGCGTCGAGTGCGCCGCAGTTATGAGGAAATTATGATGATGATGTCTTCTATATGAGTATGAAGTGGCTCAGCGATATTGTTTATTTATTGAAGTGCACTGAATCTCTCCGACATCGTGCTCGTCGAGTCTTGCCGTAGAGGAAGGAGTTAAATAATGACATCGGTTGGTACGTCATAAATTTTTAGTTCTCGGTTCTCGGACGTTTCAGCTTGCGAAAGAGATTTAATCAACTACTCCTCAAACTGAACTCCTGAGAAGAGTAAGCCTCCGGGTGACATGTTATCATTGTGGGTGGAGAACAATTGTTCCATTTGACCCTACTTGACGTTTTTTCTTTTCTTTCTGGCATTATTTTTCGGTCTCAAGTGAATGATGATCAGGGAACTCCTCGGAACGGAATGATACCTCTGTGAAGGATCCAGATCCCATGGCCGAACGGAAGCGGGTTTGGCCTTCCCGGAAAATAGATGAGAAAATTACTGCCATCGAGAGGGGATTCGAGTTTTCCGAGTAGGGCAGAAATTTAATTTTCGCATGAAGGTTACGGGTTGGTCGTTTCGTGGATGGATGGAAGGTGAAAATGTGAGAGAAATTACGGTGATTAGATAACTTTGCATAGGTTCCGGGAATCTAGTTGATACGAGTGGGGTAGGACGGAGGTGGTGGGTTTGATTTTATGTTCATGGAGATTTTTCAACCCTTGTGCCACATTCCTCCTAATTCACACATTCATCCATCCTTCAGTGATTTTCAACGTTCTTATTTATTTTCCCTTGAGCTCGATTGATCTCTGAACACATTTCCAGAGTTTTCCAGACTTCTCTAAGTATTTTATTTTTGAAATTTCGAATCGTTAATTTCAAGATTTGATCAATATTTCTCAACGTCGTTGTTATGAAAGGCTAAAGTTTCATAAAAGTTTGTTTTAAAGCGTACCCTGATTCAAATTGTGTATCATTAGATAAATATTTCAAACCTTAAATCAATACTAACACATTCATTTCTCAATCTTTTTTTTTCAAAGAACATTCCTTAACATCTCCTCTCTTAAATATTGAAATTTTGCCTTCAAATCCAAACTTACGGACTTTTGCTCTTACTCCTGCCATTACGGTTAGGACAAGTTTTTCTCCCCTGACCTTGTTAGCCTATGCCCATATATTGTTGAACTATTCAACTGATTTTGATTCTTCTCCCATTTTCTGACAATCAGCTTTCACAATTGCACAAATGGCTCGAAGTGCTGGACAATTTGGAGGATTTAAGCCCCACGTATCTCAGGAACTTCTTCACTAATCGTCGTATATTGCCGGTCGTTAGCTCGGTACCGTAAAACGGGGTGACTTTGATCACTTTTTGAACTATTTCTTGAAATTTTCTATGATAATTATCTTTAAAATTTTGTTTTACCTTTTTCAAACCAGTAAATGAATAAAAAAAAACTCCAATTTTTTATGCAAACCGTTTGATGCAGATGTCTCCCGAATAGCACATGGGGGGAGCATTCCCCAAAGGGAACGTTCATTAATTATGTCACGCTAAAAAGGACCATTTTCAAAACCCTCCCCTTTTGTCATGGTTTTTATGGACCTTAAATTTTGTGTACAGATTATCATTAAATTGTCGAAATGAAAGTTTCACACCTTTTTTCCAACACAGGACAAAACAAAATAAACCCTTTGACAGATTGGAAGGTAGTGCAACACTTCGAGAAAGTTGTCGCGTTTAATCGTTTGCTCTTAATTTTCGATCAAAATTTTTTTTTTATTCATTTATTTGTTTATGTATACAAAATGAATATTTTTTCGATTAGCTTAGAGAGACGAATGTTTAAGTTATCTGAAAATGTAGTTGTCGATTTTTTTTAAAATAATTTTATTACATGAATATATGATTGTTGTTGGGCTTGGTAAAAAGTACCATAAGGAGCATTTTTATTTAAATATTGTTTTATAGCGAAGGAAATAGAAAAATGCTAAGACAAAATGCATTTATATACCCTAATATATATGGTTCAAAGCTTAAAAAATTCAGGCACGAAAAGGATAATTTTAAATTGAATAAATATCGGACTTGGCGGTCGAAGTCGAAGTTGATCGAAGTTACCCCGCTCTACGGTACCTCGGTATAATGATGGGCGAACACCAGTTTCCTCGAACTCATCCAGTTCTCCACAATGCCAATGGAGGCCGTAAGCTCCTCCTTCTCTATGAATACACCACATATCTCCAGGGTGATGTCGTCTACTCGAACCCGACGATCTTAACCCCGTTCGGGAACCTAAGCCGCAGTACCTCATCGTACATCGTGTTTCATAGCACCGGGCCCAAAATCTATTTTTGTGGGACGCCTGTGATGATCTGAGCACCTTTCTGACCTACCTCAGTATTTTACAACAGTACCCGATTCTTGAAATAGCTTCCCAGAATCTTGTACAAGGACCCAAGAACCAGGAGGCGTTGGGGCGATAGCTACCCAACTGGTGCTCTTGCGCTGAATTGCCACTTCAGCCCATGCAATTCAGCGCTGAATTGCCACTTCAGAATGGCATCCACGGTCGACTTGCCTTTACCGTAGCCAAACTAGTTATTAGACAGACCGCCTATACCCTCTGTGTACTTTGTCACTTTTCTCAGCATTACCCTCTCGGGCGTCTTACCCGCTGTATTCAAGAGATATATAGGTCTATATGCAGATGGATCCCCTGGTTGCCTCCCTATCTTAAGTAACAACACTAGGGTCTGAATTTTTCAGGCGTCCGGGAAGATAACCTAGTTAAGACACATTTGCAGCACCACCCTGAACATTTCGGAAGTCAGCAAGATAGCCTCCTTGATGGCCAGGTTCGGAATACCATCCGGTCCTGGCAATCTTTATCGACTTTGCTATCGCAATGAGTTCGTCTCACGGACGCCTCGTCTCCAGCCCCAGTTGTGCCGTTATCAATTCCCACGTGGTTACGGATTTTGGGTAGTCCATCCCTCCATCGCTATGACAGCGTTGAGGTCTGGGATACTGGAACGCTGGTCATGGGACAAATCTACGGCGGCGGGGGAGCAGGGACTCGGGTCGTGGCTCGGAAAGAGTTCCCCAACGATCACCTGCAGAAGCTCTGGTTGGAGCCACCGTCCCTCTGGTTTTGGCCACTACCCGATAGGCGTCACCATGGGTCGGTATTGGCCTTCTGATACAGGCCCTCAAAACAGGCTAGCGTGCTGGCCTTTATCTGCCTCTTAAGCGCGACCTTCGCGGCAACTAGCGCCCGTCTATGCTCGATTCTTTTGGCGCCGGATCGCGCTCTTTGCATCCTTCGTCTTGCGCAGAGGCATGTTCTTCGGAGGTCGGCGATCGACTCCGTCCACCAAACCAAAACACCGGCGATCTTCCATTCCTAGGTTTGACCTTCCTAGGCATGGCCGCATCGCACGCTCGTGTAAGTGTCATAACGAGTTGTTCGCCGCAAGGTTCCTGGGTTTCGCATAAGTTTCGTTCCCTCTCAAGCGCCTCTTTAATAGTCTCTCTACATCAAAGTAGGACGTCCTCCATCTGCTGGCGAATGGAGTGGATGCTCCTCCTTCCGCACACTGCCCTGTTTTCTGGACGATACAATAACGAACCGCCAAGTGGTCGCTATGGGTGTAGCCATCATCCACCCTCCAATTTCTAAGCAGCCCAGGACTGCTGAATGTTATATCGATGATCGATTTCGCTCCGTTTCTCTGGTAGCTACTCTTGGTACCCACGTGGCTAGGTCCACATTGAGCCTAGCCAAAACCCCCAGAAGAATCTGGCCCCTAGGGTTGGTAAGGCGGCTCCCCCACTCGAACGCCCAAGCGTTGAAGTCCCCGGCTATCACCAATGGGTTCAGGCCAGTTAGCTCACAATGGTTCAGGTTTAGTTGGGTTACCTGCATTACGATTGGCTCGTCGGAATACCCTTAGCAGCCGGGTATTACAATGTGGAAATGTCCCATTTTATAATAACGAGTTGACCCACAGCAACGTTAGGCTTTATCTTATTCCACTTCGTTCGCTGTTGTAAGTGACAAACGTAGTCAAAAGACCAACGCTGCCATATTGTTGCACAGAGCGTTTCATCTTCTGCAATCGAGGGAGATTATCAGTTTTGGTTAAAGTAAAATCAGCTTCGAGAATTGAGAACAGCGGTTCTCCAATGAGGAAGTGCGCAGGAGTGAGAACACTGTCCTAGTAGCACACTTGTAGCAACTAAGTCAAAGAAACTGTGATGCGACTCAATGAAGTCACAATAAAGTTGCTGCAACCAAATATGACAGATTTGTGTTGCTTCGGGGTTTTTTTTTTTTTAATATAGTACAGGTTTGGGCCGAAGGATCTCAACTTGTTACGAAATTTTTTTCAAGCGTCGCGTTCATGGATTTATGAACAAAAAAAATCAGGGTCACCAGTTTTCCTACAAAATTTTCCACAGCAAAGACAAGACTCAACACCGGCGAGGTATGGAGTGGCAGGAAACCAAATCGTTCACATTCTCGTGTGTTTAGTATGAAGGACATGGTACGAGTTCCAAAAATCAAACGCATAACGTGGGATACCAGGTCACGCAAATGTATGCTGATTGGATTCGAGGAAGATACCAAGGCCTATCGCTTTTATGATCCCCGAACAGTATGTATTTTCTATAGTCGGGAGGTGATTTTCAACGATAACGCTGTTCATGAGGATACTCCAAGAGCGCAATTGGAGAGGAAGCCATCTAAATCGATTATAAAGCTCGACTGGTGTCCCACCATACTGGCCACTTCGGGAGGCCCTGCGGGATCCGAGTTTCTCCGGAAAAGTGGCCCTGTTCAAATATTTTCCAAAACTTGGCTTGTGACATATTAAACTTCATGATTTTTCAAAACTAGGTCTTCAGAGGACATTCTGAGGGTGTCTGACCATACCGGCTACTTGAGGTGGCCCTGCGGGATATTGAATTTCCTCCGAGAAAATCATGAAGTTTGCTGTGTCGCACGCCAGGTTTTGTCAACGATTTGAACATGGCCACTTTTCCGGAGGGACTCGAACTTTGGATGGTCACCCTAAGTGACCAGAATAGTAAGAAATCCTCAGAATGTTCTCCGAAGACCTATTTTTGCAAAATCCCAAAGTTAAATATGTCACAAGCCAGGTTTTGGTAAGAATTTGATCATGGTCAGACACCCTCAGAATGTCCCCCAAAGACATAGTTTTGCGAAACCATGAAGTTTTATATGTCGCAACCAAGGTTTTGGATATGGATACTTTTTCGGAGGAACTCGAATCCCGCAAGGCCTCTCTAAGTACCTAGTAAGGTCAGGAATCCTCAGAATGTCCTCTGAAAATTTAGTTTTACAAAATCATAAAGTTTGATACGTTGCCATGAAGGTTTCGGTAAAGATTTGAATATGACCACTTCTCCGGATGAATTCGGATCCCGCAGGGCCTTCTAAAGACTTAGTTTTGAAAAAATCATGAAGTTTGCTATGTCACAAGCCAGGGTTTGGATAGAATTTCACTATGGCCACTTTTCCGGAGGAACTCGGATTCTGCAGGGCCTCTTTTAATGGCCAGTATGGACAGAAATCCTCAAAATGTTTTTTGAAGACCTAGTTTAGCTAAGTCATGAAGTTTGATATGCCGCATGCCTTGTTTCGCATCTAAAAATATTTTGTCCGTCTTCGCTGGACGGGTACTTAACCCAGTACTCCCACCTTGGAATCCGACTCTACGGACATTTTTACAGTAAACAGTGCAGATCATCAAACGAGGATAGTTTTGTGATCTATTGCATCCGATGGCTAACGATGGAGTATCTTCAATTTTAAATAAAATTTTGCTTTTTCAGGGGGGTTGGGGACGTACGTGTTAAGCAAACCCGAACTTTTCCATCCGAGATGTGGCTAAAAAAGTCAAAACATCGTATTATTTTGTTCAAAAAGTGAAGAAAGTGGCAGGATATAGGTCGTTGAAGGTAATAAAAAGAAGTAATAACCCAGTTCGAAAACAAGAGCGCGCGTAAGCTGTACGACAAATTATTGCTAACAAAATTTGGGTACGTTGTTATGGATGATGAAACAAACGTCAAAGCAGACTTCAAGTACCTTCCTGGTCTTGAGTTTTATACCGCATTACAACATGGCAACCCGAGCAGGAGACAACATCATACCTAATTTTGATCTTGGTAACTGGCCTCGGTATTAAAGAGCTCAGATTAAGAGGTAATATAACTAAGAAAAATACCTCAAGAATTGCAAGAAAAATATCTCTCGAATAACAAAACTAGTTATTTTCGATACCTGGGAATACCTTAGAGATACTATTTTGGTATTGTCTTACCTCAATTTAGTATTCGCATAACATTGTGGGAACCATTTTATGATGTTTTCCTCAGGTACTTTACCTCTTAATCTGAGCTCATGAATACTAAGGTCAGTTATCAAGTTATGCGGTCCTGCTCGGGAAGGTTGACGATCATTTCAACGTCAAAAAGTTTTCTCTGAAATGTACAAGGTTTGGCAGGCTATTTGTAGTTGTGGTTTGATGAGCTTACCTTACCAATCAGACTAAGGCCGGTGTGGCCTCTTCATATGTTTAGGTACGATTAACCAATAAGTTTACGTCAACAAGTTTCTGCAAAAAAGGGCTACTACCATTCATTCAAAAGCACACGAGTTCTGATTTGGCGTCTCGCCACACTGGTGAAGCGGTTTAGGATCGGTATGCAGGAAACAACGTTAACATTGTACAGAAGGATCCTGGAAGGATGTAATCCTCGGAATACCCCAGAACTTTGTTCAATTGAAAGATATTGGGCAATTGTGAGGCAGAACCTAGGAAAATTGAAGGCACAGGCAAATAATGAGAAAAATTTTGCTAAAAAGTGGGGATAAGCTTCCAGAAAGGTGACTGAGGACACTGTGTTGAGCTTCTAGAATGCCCCTAACCTCTGGTCTAAACCACGGAGGTCGTCTGGTCCTGCTCAAGGTTGGTTGGGGTGGTCACTCGTCGCCCGATGGACGTCACGGCGTGGTTCGATCGGATGAACAGCGTCTCTTGGAAACCATTGGCACGCGCGTTTCCCCAGCGAACAATGGACGCTTGCGGAATTGGTGCAGGTGACGACACACCTTCGCACTTATGGCGGTAGTCGGCCGGTAATGCCTTTTTAGCCCGTAATTAATGGGTCCTGCGGGGATTTAAGAGGATGTCTTAGGGTTTTGAATTAGCTACTGGATGGTGGATAGTTATAGCATACCTGACTACGATTTCACAACATCCATATGGATATATAGAATTTTACAATATCTATATGTGGTGTGAAAGTGAATCTTCTTACCTAGATTATCAAACTATTTTAACTATACAAACTTGTATGCAAGTAACTGTTATACAGTTTGAACGCATTTATGACGAACTCTACCATTCTTATTTCTCTCTCTCTTAAATATCTCCTGATTTTCTCGCTCGGGGCTGGCTTAGTAGGGTAGAAACAAAAACGGTAACAAGCTTAGTGGATAGTTTGAAGCAAACGGATAAAACAAGTCTGAATAATAATATTTTGATGAAAATCTATATAAATAAAAATGAGTTGGGGTTTCCTTTGTCACGATTTAACTCGCGAGCGGAAGGACCGATCGGCGTGAAATTTTGTATGCAGAGATTTTTGGGGCCGGAAAATAATCTTATGATGCTTTGAGACCCCTCCCTTCACTGGAAAGGGGGGCTCCCATACAAATGAAATACAAATTTCTACACAACTCGAGAACTAATCAAGCCAAAGAAACCAAATTTAGCTCCCATACAAATAAAACACAATATTCTGCATAACTCGGGAACTAATCAAGCAAACGGAACGAAATTTAGCATGTGGTGGTTTTTTAAGACAAAAAATGTTTCAATGTTGGTTTGAGACCCCTTCCCATCCTAAAGGGAAGGGCGGGGGGTGGGCTCCGATGCAAATGAAATACACTATTCAGCATGACTCGAGAACTAACCAAGCAAATGGAATCAAATTTAGTATGTGGTGGTTTTTGAAGACAAAAAATTGTTTTATGTTGATTTGAGACCCCTCCCTTTTCTGAAAGGGGGGGAACCTATTCAAATGAAACGCAAATCCTTGCATTACTCGAGAACTAATAAGAGAAATGGAACCAAATATCGCATGTGGAAGTTTTTGAAGGAGGGAAATGTTTCTATGGTGATTTGTGACTCTTCCGTCATATCAGGAGGAAGGGGGGAGGGGGTGCTCTCAAACAAATGGAACCCAAATTTCTGCATAACTCGAGAAATAATCAAGCAAATGCAACCAAATTTGGAATGGACGAGTTTTTTAAGGCATGAAATGTTTTTATGGTGGTTCAAAGCCCCTCCTCCCTCTAAAAAGGGGGGGCTCTCATACAAATGAAACAAATTTCAACCAAACATGAGAACTATACCTACTGCTTTGCAAATTTGTATTCAGTGGTTTTTGGGTCCGGAAAAGCATCTTATGATAGTTCGAGAGCCCTCCCGCTTCTAGAAAGGGTGAGATCCCATGCAAATGAAAAACAAATTCCTGCATAATTCGAGAACTAATCAAGCAAATTGAACTAAATCTGGCATGTGGAGGTTTTTGTAGATGAATACTGTTTAAATGCTGATCTGAGACCCCTCCTTTTTCTGAAGGGAGGGGGGGGTTCACATACAAATGAAACACAAATTTATGCATAACTCGAGAACTAATCAAGAAAATGGAACCAAATTTGGCTTATGGAGGCTTTTGAAGGAGCGAAATGTTTTAATGGTCATTGAGAATCTTCATCCTTTTGAAGGGGAGGGGGGGTGCTCTCAAACAAATGAAACGCAATTTTCTGCATAACACGAGAACTATTCAAGTAAATGAAACCACATTTGGCATGTGGCGGTTATTGGGAACAGGATTTTTATTTATATTAAAATGGATTTCTGTCTTACTGTCTGTCTGACCGATCGTAGTGAAAATATGTATGCAGGTATTTTTGGGGCTGGGGAAGGTTCTTATGATTGTTTGAGACCGCTTCCCCCTTCCGGCTTGCATACAAATGAAACACAGATTTTTGCATAGCTTGAGAACTAATCAAGCAAATGGAATCAAAAATGGTATGCGGGGTTTTTTGAATGCAAGAAATGTTTCTATGGTTAATTCAAACACAAATTTCAACCAATCCTGAGAATTATCCAGGTAACTAAGCCACAAACTGTGTATTATCTGGGTAAGAAGAATGTTCTGATAGAAGTTTGAACTCCTTATTACTCAAAAAAAAACTCATTAAAAAAGAGCGTCAGTTCTATTTAATGTTCATTCATTTAGTTGCAGGCGTAGCAACGCTCGCACCGGGATCAGCTAGTAAGTTATAAATTTACCCTCTATTAGGGGCTATTCATAAACCACGTATACTTTTCTGGGGGAGAGGTGGAGGGGTTTGACTAAAGTCTACGCTCCATACAAAATTTCAAAAAAATTCTGGAGAAAAGTCTAGAAGGGTGAAGCGGGGGGGGGGGGGGGCGGATCTGAAATTTATTTAAATGAGTCTACGTGATTTATGACACTTACGATGATATTTTTTCGATTTAAGAAATTAAAAGAAATAATATGATACTGCGAGTTTTTCTTTGGCTGGATTTTGCTGTGCGCATACCTTAATAAAATTTGGTGAGACCATTCCGATTATGAAAAAATATATATGAAAGTTCACCTTGACCCACAAAATTTGGGTTATTGATTTCCCGCTGGATTTGGTTTGACATATCAAAAGATTTCGCGTTTTTTTCCTAACTTTTCGTGTTATTGGTTAAACTATACAACAAAAGGAAAGTTATCAAAAATTGATGCTTTATGTTTTTGGTCATTTCATACCTATGTCCTAGCGTATTTAGCAAGTATTATTTTGGAAATCAGAGCAGCAAAGTAAACCATTGTGTTTTTACATGTTATTGATGATGTATACAAATGGCTAAAATATTTACCTGCACTTAGTAATTCAGAAAAAGCACCAAAAAATGAAAAAAGTGCCACTAAATTACTAGGCCTGTGCCAACGAATAATGTGATCAGCATTAAAGATAGAATGAGCAATAAAAGATGAGAAAAGATCTTCGGATAATCTAAGTACCGGTAAACTGTCAAACAAAGCAACAGCTATTAGTATATGTGCAATTAAATACGGCAGTATTTCCGCCAAATCATGTAATTTGAGCACTAAACTATTCGCATATGTCTTTTAATTTCTGTTAGATTTTCCCGTAAAAACAGTAAAAATGAGCAATGGATATTTATTTATCCATTGCTCATTTTACTGTTTTTATGGGAAAATCCAACAAAATTAAAAGACATATGCGAATAGTTTAGTGCTCAAATTACATAATTTGGCGGAAATACTGCCATATTTAATTGCACATATACTAATAGCTGTTGCTTTATTTGATAGATTTACCGGTCACAATTAGATTATCCGAAGATCTTTTCTCATCTTTTATTGCTCATTCCTGATTTTTTAATGCTGATCACACATTATTTGTTGGCACAGGCCTTAATAATTTAATGGCACTTTTTTCATTTTTTATTGCTCAAATCTCTCTTTTAATTGATGATTAATTATGCTGCCGTATACAAATGTTATAAATAAATAGAAACTGTTTGTGATACAGCTGACTACCTGTTCAATGAACATGTGGACTAGACGCTCCTGACCGAGTTATACTATCTTAAAGAACTACATACTCAATTGGGTGATAATAATTTTAATATCTTGAGGACCAGACTCGATTTTTGTGTTCTACACGTTCAAATGCTGATGCTTAAACCTTAAATACACACTTTTGCCATTTGGAAACAAAACTGTTGCCGCAGCATGAACCACGTATCAACTATCGATCCATTATTTGGATACTACGCAATTTTCAACAACAGTAATTAAATCTTGCATTTAAGACTTAAATCCCTATTAAGAGCTTTGTGGAAACTTTTCCTAACAGCAAATCAGTATACAATTTTGGGTTGAGCAAAAAATTTAAGGCACCCTTCCTACGTATATCTTTTCAAAAATGTATTAAATGCAATACTCACCCTCTACAACCGGATCATCCCCCTTCATAAAATGTTGAATTTCAATTTTTCATTTCACCCGACACACACTCAAACACACATACACTCTACAATAAAAGCTCCGCCAACGGCTATGGAAGAATGAATAGTGCCACTGACTTTCGTCGTCATCGTTTTCGGCTAGTGAAAACTGACATTCCAATATCATGCGCTCCGATTCATGACCCCACTGGCTGCTCCTCAACGGCGACGACGACTTCGATGCCGATGATGATGATGAGGATGATGAGGACGACCAGGAGTAGCAACGAGAGGACCCAAAAAGGCCAAATGTGTATTTTTCCAAGCACATTTTCCGCTCTCCACTCTGTTCGCTCGCAGACGACAGAGCAGTTGAGCATTGATGGAGGTGGCCCGCTTTCGAATTTTCCCCGTTGGGTTTCTCTATTCCTGGTGATCTCATTTCGTCAATTTCCCCCCCATGCTCCTCATCCTTCCCTTTGACACCATTATCTGCCGGAATATTGTTCTTTAGTTCGGCTTTTTCGCTTTTTTTCGATTTCTCACTATATGTGATTGTGAATGTTTGTTTTGGCATGGTTTTTGGGACATGATATTGAATTTTCCAATGGGGGTGCCTCGAGAAAAAAAGAAAATAATCACGATCAGCCTACTCAATACAGCGCGATATGGAGACGAAGGCCCAATGGGAAACACCCCGAGAGCTCTACAAGAATGAATGGAACAATTGGGAAACTTTTTCCGAATGACAGAAAAGGGTTCCGCTGTTTAGGTGTCGGGATGATTGGAAAACTGATTCGCTGGGATGCTAAAATTTTCGAATTATCAGCACTTCCCGAAGCGGAATAAAAAAAAAGCCGCACTCTTCTATAACAAAATCCACCAGTTTTCGCGGGTCGAGGAGGGGAGGTGTCAATGTTTGAAAAATGGTTCATCAGTCTCTCTAGACGCCAACAGCGTTCCAACACGAACACAACTCCCGATTTTCCAGGACATGACTTTTTCCTTCTCGAAAAAAAAAACGCCATAGTGGAAGAAGGGGGGGGGGGTCGTTAGGGATGGCACAGCCCCGCACATCTGCCCCAAATTGAATCGTGTCGATTGTCGATTATGAACCAACAACACTTGCAACCACAGACAGCTGCAGCAGTGCATTTCATGTTGGGCTCGTGTCGTGGAGTTATAGATGATGGTCTTGGTGTGCCCCCCCTCCCCATCACGGATATTTGGGTGGGGAGGGGATTCGGGTGATGCCGCCACGCTGTCAAAAAGTTGTTGCTCGGATGGATTGCATGTAAAATGGAATATTTCTGGCTGGGATGCGATCAACGGAAGCCCAGGAAAAAAAATCCTGACGTAGCGTGAGCAGCATGGGAATCATAATAAAAAATGGATGAGGTGCAACACACTGACGGGAATGTGCAATCAGGAGCGTTTTAAAAAACTAATCTCGTGTTTCTGTCATGAATAATAAATTTAATATTCCAAATGCGGTGGAGCGGGGGTTTGTTGAAGGGTATGCGTTTTTATTTTCCCTTGCTCCCAGCGCGATTTGTGACGTGCGATTCGATGAGCGGTAATAAATAAATTCGCAATAAGAAGGGCACTGTGGGTTTCCCCCCACTTGACTGTATGACCGACGTTGCCGGGTGTCATAATATTTGATGGATTAGAGTAGAACACATCGAATTAGAATATATTGCCGTAAATTTGCGAGACCTGAAAGGTCGTACCACGCATGGAGGGTCTGATTGAGCAACTTGACGTGGACTGATGGATGGTTGTTTTAAAGGACGAAGATTTGGGTTAGGTTTTGATTATTTGGTTGAACGAGATTGTATCAAATTCGTGTCAGGAGTGCGGTATTTCGCTTCAAGGTCACTTTTGACGGATTTGTAGTTCTATTGATGGATACCCTTAACTGCCCACCACGAAGATTGTGGTTCAGAGTTGTAGAATGTTTTAAACCAGATTAAAACTTGCAATTTAACCCAATGATAGTATTGATTTATTTATTTATTTACTTTTAAACCATATTGCTATTCGATATCTCTACCTGAACGATGGAAATTTGGTTCCATCCTTTCTAAGACCTTGTTATGTATGCAGCTTCACTTCACATTGAGTTACTGGTTTATATTCAACCGAACAATCTTACCCAAGTAGCAAACTACGGTCATAATTAGTTGTAGTAACTTGATTATGACTTAGCAAGTCATGTTTATGTTATCTCAACCGAATGGCAACATGTGTGCTACTAGGATATTCGCAATACTTACTCAGCTTTCTGCAGGATGGCTTGTTAAGAAGGGCGCGTCACTCTCGCTGAAACTGTTGAAGTAGAATTCACAGCATCACAATCAAATCGGTAGGATTAAGGATATGATACTGTTTGTTCTCTCTTAGACATAGGTTTTCATAACACTCCATTGTCCAATTCCAGATTGAGTGATACCCATTGGGAGCATCACTTCCATCTCAATATATAAAAATTTATTTGAACTGCTTTTATGTTTTTTTAGGAATGATTTTTGTTTGAATATTGTGTGTAATTTCTGCAAAATTATTGAACCCTCGGATTGTTAGTTTTCACCGTGGTTTTTCTTTCTGTGTAGAAGTATTTCATAGACAAAACATTTATCTTCAAACTACGCCATTTCCTGTCAGACGAAGAAACGTAAAGTCACGACATCTACATGTGGATTTTTGTCGTTCGTCAGCACCATTAGCACCAACTACAGAATCATCATTCATCATGGCGCTCGTCTGCACATTGCAATGTGAATCTTTCGCCAACAACATGAGATGAAGAAACCATCTATACAAACCGACGCACAGTGGGAAAAAATAAACCCAAATTCCTAAGTAAGAGAAGACGCTGGTTTTCGAACCAAACCAAATGCATTCCTGAAGGGAAATAGGCTAATAAATCGATTGGCGCAGGTTTCGTGTTGTGTAGAATACGGGAAGTGGCTAGTTTTGCCCCAATTCACTCTAAATTGATGGTTTTTCTCCAGTCTGCTCATATAGTTGCAGTCTCCGCAATTTATTTTGAGTGAAAATGCATATCGTTTACACGTATCATATTAAGAAACTGTTGAGAATGCAGTTCCGAAAATCACAATGCCATAATTTGATTTCAATACACGCAAAATTATGTATATTCCTACCCTACCAAACATTTACTTTGTACTACACAATACTTGTACTTCACACAAATGAGACACAACCCGAAAGGTTACCTACAACCACCGAACAGAACCAGTCGAATATAGCAATCGAAACCATACGCACGTTTTATTATTTCATCGATCGGTCATTCCGAATAGACTCTAATTGAAAGAGAATCTTCCCGTCGTCGTCGCAGTTTTTCGCATCAGTAGTTTATCGTTTCAGTGTTTCATTGGTGCGCCCTTTTCCTACCGATCAGTGAATTTCCCTTCGTGATCATATCACGGACCAATTTGAGAGCTAACGTCGCGAGTGATCCTATAAGTTGCAAACATTTTGGTGCCGAAACCCGGGAACGTGAGTTGCAGTTTTCGCTATCGCCATTGCAGTGTTGTTCGATCGGTGGTTCCAGTTATCCTCCATCACAATAGACGTCGGCGTCACGTACATTACGTTGTCCGCCACGTGCAGTGGTTAGATCGTTCCGTGGATATTCCGTTGTCAGGATCATCATCTCTCCCGTAAGCTCCAGGAGCATCGAGAAAAGTCGCATATCGCAGGTGTATCGTGTACCCTCCGCAGCCATAGCAATCAGCAGTAGTTAAATCGGTCAGGTAGAGTTAACCCCGATAGCAGGTACGTGCCTATTCTGGTGGTGGTGTGTAAATTTAAATATGGCTGGAAAAAGGGCCAGTGCGAGCAAAGCCGCAAGCTCGGCGGTAAAATTGAAATTGCTACATCGTCGCCGATCGAATATATTGGGATCGGCGGGTATGATAAGTGAGTTTAATCACAATTATGAGCCCGCTCATCAGAACCAAGTAGCCACACAAATTGCGCTTCTGGATGAGTTGTGGCATGAATTTCTTTCGGCCCAAGAGGAGATAGAGGTTTTGGAGGACAATGAGGAACATTTTTCCGAACAAAGGCGAGAATTCCAACTATTGTACCTAAAGTTGAAGGCATCGTTGCAGAACAAGCTTCCCATTGTCGCTCCAGTCCCTCACCCCCACCTCGCGCACCGTCGTCGGTTTGTGCTCAGCCGGCTCAACCGATAACTAATGTTAGGCTGCCGGAGATAAAGATTCCGGTGTTTGGTGGCAAAATTGACGACTGGGTACCATTTCGAGATCTTTTTGTTTCGTTGATTCACTCAAATCAACAGTTGACGGCAGTTCAGAAGATGCACTATTTGCGTGCATCGTTGATGGACGAGGCAGCGCGTATTATTTCCGCACTTGAAATTTCCGCTGATGATTATGAAGTTGCGTGGAAACTATTAAAAGACCGTTATGAGAATCCCAATTTACTCATCAAACGACACATGTCGGCTTTACTGGCGATCAGTTCGTTGAGAAAGGAGTCCGCTGTAGGCCTGTCGGAGCTAGCCGATAGCTTTGATCGCCATGTTCAGTTGCTTGATAAGCTGGAGACTGCAGAAGATCATTGGAATTCATTCCTCATTGAGCGGTTGAGTAGTTGCCTAGATCATGGCTCACTTCGGGAGTGGGAAACTCAGTTGGATGACGATGAACGACCCACTTACAAGCAGTTACTTGAATTCATATACAAAAGATCGCGAATTATCCAGACTTTAACGCTCTCCCAACCCAATCGTACCCAATTCGAATCTAAATCGTCTAAGCCACGCCTAACCGCCTATGTCGCTTCTGATAATGTAAAGAAATGCCCTCACTGCAAGCAATCGCATCTGTTGTTTCAGTGCAGTGGATTCCAAAGTCTCGTCCCACAACAACGATTTGAATTTGTAAAGAAGCATGGGCTTTGCATTAACTGTTTGAAGGGTACACACCTGGCGAAAGATTGCTCCAGCGGTTCCTGCAAGCAGTGTTACAAGAAACACCATTCTCTACTACATTTATCACCGATTTCTTCAGCTTCGGTTCCTGGTACATCAGCCGCAGCACCCAACCAATCTACTCCAGCTTTGGTTGGTCAATCCGCTGAAGCAATCAGTTCGCGATCGTACCAAATGTCGCCACGCGACGCGAACGTCGCCGTACACCCACCGTCGGCAAATTCCGGTGCCTCACCACTCGCGAACTCGTCGTTTCGAACATTTCCGCAGTCGTCGGTCGGTATTGCCCCTCCACTCCGTCGGTTGATTCGCTCGTCGATATAAATTCACCTCCCTCCAACTCCTGTCAAAGTGCTGAAGTGACGTGGAATTCTCGTCCAACCATGGTTGTGCTATCGACGGCTGTTATCAAAGTGAAGGATGCAGACAACAACGATCATTTGGCTAGAGCCCTGTTGGACAGCGGCTCTCAACCAAGTTTTATAACCGAATCTCTCTGCCAGCGACTCCGATTAAAGCGTGTCAAGCTCAACTCACCAGTCAGTGGGATTGGGCAATCCACCATCAACGTACACTTCGGTTCAACACTCTCATTCGCATCACGCTTCGGAGATCATCGGTTCAGTCTGGACTGCTTAGTACTTCCGAATCTCACCGTTTCGCTACCCAGCCACCACATCGACGTAACGAGGTGGCGCATTCCACGCAATCTGCCGATGGCCGATCCCCAGTTCAATATAAGTCAGAAAGTTGACATTATCATCGGTGCTGAGTTGTTCTTCACGCTGCTTGAACATCAGCAAATCTCGCTCGCCGCTGGGTACCCGGTACTACAAAAGACTGTACTGGGATATGTGGTATGCGGAAAGGTAATGGAGCAAGCTCACGACCCGCAGGCAGTTCAGACCAGTCACCTATGCACAGACGATATCCTCGACAAGCAGCTCGAACGCTTCTGGGAAATCGAAAACTTCGACGTCGGCAGAACTTACACTCCTGATGAGCAACACTGTGAAGACCATTTCCAAAAAACTATTCGACGCGATTCAGACGGAAGATATATCGTCCGTCTACCACTACGAGAGGACATGCTGCCAATGCTAGGAGATTCCTACCAGCTCGCGTTTCGTCGACTTCAGTCCATGGAGAAAAGTTCTCTGTCAACGAGGGTCTTCGCGTTGACTATCATGAGTTTCTTGAGGAGTATGAACGCCTAGGTCATATGGAGGAGGTGAATCCGTGCGCGTCGCGTAGCCCGCAGTTTTTCCTACCACACCATGCCATCCACCGTCCGGAAAGTTCCACTACAAAGACACGAGTCGTTTTTGATGGATCCTGTCGAAGTTCTACCAGCCTGTCACTCAACGAAATACTCTTCGCTGGACCGACAGTACAGCCCGCACTGTACTCTACCGTTATCAACATCCGCTTACCTCGGTACGCCGTCACTGCGGACGCCGAGAAAATGTTTCGGCAGATCTGGATGCATCCCGAGGACCGGAAATATCAGCAAATTCTGTTCCGGAAGGATCCATCCGAACCAGTTCGTATCTACCAGCTGAACACGGTCACCTACGGTCTCGCTAGCTCACCTTTCCACGCTGCTCGTGTGCTCAACCAGTTGGCCACTGACGAAGGGGAACATTTCCCGTTGGCAGTGCCTGTAATCATGAAAGGAATGTATGTGGATGACGTGCTCGCTGGCCATGACGATCTAGCTACACTTGCCGAAATTTGTCGGCAATTGATGGAGATGTTGAAACAAGGCGGCTTCCTGCTCAGGAAATGGGCTACAAACGATACCACCGTACTTTCAAGCGTTCCTTGTCAGCTATGGGAAACCTCACCGCAGCTGGAAATCGATCGTTCCCATACCGTGAAGACCTTGGGACTTCTTTGGTTTCCTCAATCGGACACATTCCAGTTCAAGATACCAGTTATCTCTCCGCTAAATACCGCAACCAAGCGCCTTGTCGTGTCGGAACTGTCCCAACTATTTGATCCACTTGGCCTTCTTGGACCCATAGTAGTAAAGGCGAAGATGTTTGTCCAAGTGCTCTGGGCAGAACACTGCTCGTGGGATGATGAACTGTCCGAAGAAAACACCGCCTGGTGGGCAACCTATCGATCGGAGCTTTGCCAACTACAAACTCTCTCCGTGCCTCGTAGAGCTGTGTGGAATCGCGAATACAACGTACATTGTTTCTGCGATGCATCGAAAACAGCATACGGCTGCTGTATCTACGTCGTCTCTCGTGATGATTCCGGAAACCTCCATAGCCACCTATTAACTGCCAAATCGCGTGTTGCTCCACTGCGTGGGCAATCCATTCCTCGGCTGGAACTTTGCGCTGCGCTGCTTGGCAGCCAACTTGCAGACAATCTCCGTCAAACTACCGATTTCGTTAAACCACCAACCTTCTGGGTAGACTCTACGATCGTTCTACACTGGATCAAATCGCAATCGAATGTCTGGAAGGTTTTCGTCTCGAACCGCATCGCAGAAATACAGCGCTTAACGAAGGATTGTACGTGGAGGCACGTATCGTCGGAAATGAACCCTGCAGATCTTATTTCCAGAGGAATGATGGCAAACCAGATTTTGAAGGACGATTTGTGGTGGCATGGCCCGACTTTCTTGAAAGACCCTGCCGATTGTTGGCCTGAGTGCGTGATTTCATCACCGGATATTCAAGATTTGCAGCAAGAAGCCAGCTCTGTCGTCGCATTCCACAGCACCATCGTTGATTCGTCTCTGTTCAATCGGTTCTCTGATCTCGCCAAACTGGTCAGAACCGTATCTTGGTGCTACCGTTTTACTTACAATTCCAGACGTCCAAAGAGTGAACGCCATCTCGATTCGCTAACCCCAGAGGAATGCGACCAAGCTCTCAAATCGCTCGTGCGCCTGGCACAATCAATGGCTTTTCCCGTCGAAGTCCAAATATACCGAAAAATCCAAGATCCTACTGCTGATCCGGCTTTATCCATGTCGAAATCCCCGCTGAAAGGACTGAATTTGTGCATGGACCAGTTTGGATTGCTCAGAATCAGAGGACGATTAGCTAACATGAATGCACCCTACGACACTCGTTTCCCGTTACTCCTGCCAGCAGATCACCAACTAAGCCGGCTTATTGCTCGGTCCATTCACATTCGTACACTACACGGTGGTCCTACACTTACCCTCGCTACAATTCGCCAGCGCTTTTGGCCACTTCGAGGTCGACAACTAGCTCGAAAGGTGGTGCGCAACTGCGTGACTTGTTTCCGGTGCAAACCTCAGCTAAACCAACAAATCATGGCGCCGCTTCCATCCGTTCGCGTAACTCCAGCTAGACCTTTTTTGTATTCTGGGATGGACTACTGCGGGCCGTTTCTAGTGCGGCCGTTAAGTGGACGGGGCGCGTCGGTTAAGGTTTACGTCGGGTTATTCGTGTGCCTAGTGGTGAAAGCCGTGCATCTCGAGGTCGTCGCTGACCTGTCATCCGCCGCCTGCATAAACGCCGTTAAACGATTCGTCGCTCGTCGCGGTCGCGTACTCGAGTTACATTGCGACAACGCGACTGCTTTCGTCGGGGCAGATCGAGAACTACGTAACATGCGAGACGAGTTTCGTTCGAAAGTTCGATCCGACGACTGGATAAACTTTTGCCTTGTGAGCGGAATAAAGTTCTGCTTCATCCCAGCACGGTCACCACATTTCGGTGGTATTTGGGAAGCTGGAATAAAATCGTTTAAGCACCATTTCCGACGCATTATGGGCAACCGCTCATTCACCGTGGACCAGCTTCAGACCGTCGTTGCCCAAATCGAATCCGTCCTCAATTCCCGTCCTCTCTCTCCGCTTTCAGATTCTCCCGACGATTTCTCTGCTCTAACACCGGGACACTTCCTCGTTGGTGAACCTCTCGTGGCAATCCCCGAGCCAAGTTTGGCCGACATGAATCCTAATCGTATGTCGCGCCTCCAGGAGATGAAGCGGTCTGTCCAAGACTTGTGGCGTTGCTGGCAACTAGACTACGTCAGTCAACTGCAGCAGCGAACGAAGTGGAAGCAAGTTCAGCACGATGTCCGCACTGGTCAGCTGGTGCTTGTAAAGCAGGCAACCGTACCGCCACTCCAATGGCCTTTGGGGCGGATCATCGAAACCGTGGCAGGAAAGGATGGTCGAGTCCGGGTGGTCGTGGTCAAGACTACCAGCGGTCAGTACAAGCGGGCGGTCACGGAGATCGCTGTCCTACCAATGACGACCGAAGAAGACGACAAGGTGGAAGACAAGGCAGTAGTCAGTACAGAACCATCGTCATCGACTGCAGATGATGCTTGAACCGGATGGCTTCAACGGCGGCCGGTATGTTGAGAATGCAGTTCCGAAAATCACAATGCCATAATTTGATTTCAATACACGCAAAATTATGTATATTCCTACCCTACCAAACATTTACTTTGTACTACACAATACTTGTACTTCACACAAATGAGACACAACCCGAAAGGTTACCTACAACCACCGAACAGAACCAGTCGAATATAGCAATCGAAACCATACGCACGTTTTATTATTTCATCGATCGGTCATTCCGAATAGACTCTAATTGAAAGAGAATCTTCCCGTCGTCGTCGCAGTTTTTCGCATCAGTAGTTTATCGTTTCAGTGTTTCATTGGTGCGCCCTTTTCCTACCGATCAGTGAATTTCCCTTCGTGATCATATCACGGACCAATTTGAGGAGCTAACGTCGCGAGTGATCCTATAAGTTGCAAACATTTTTGTGGTGGGGTGAGGGACTGGAGCGACAATGGGAAGCTTGTTCTGCAACGATGCCTTCAACTTTAGGTACAGAAACTTTACACATAATTTCATGTTGTGTCTGGCCCGTTTTACCCCAATTCATCCACGTACACTAAGGGCTTTATATACACGGTTTTTTTACACGGTTTGTTTTCGGCGATAACTCCAGAACGGAACAACTTTTCGACCTCATTCGAATCACATTTTCCGTTTTGGGCAAATATTAATCGTATGGCCGTTTTTTCAAAAAAATCAAAAGGTGGAGATTGCAACTATATGAACAGAATGGAGAAAAACCATCAATTTAGGGTGAATTGGGACAAAACGAGCCACTTCCCGTGCTCTACACAACACGAAACCTGCGCCAATCGATTTATTAGCCCATTTCCCTTCATGAATGCATTTGGTTTGGTTAAAAAACCAGCGGCTTTTCTTAAAGGGCGAACACGAAATTATTGCGACACATTCAACAGGGCATAACTTTTTACCATTGGGTAAAAATCAACCAAATTTTGCACACTTTTTCATTGATGTGTATTGTTTACATGCTGTCAAACTCGAAGTTGTGTTTTTCGATTCAACGAAAATGGAGGTGAACCAACGCGAGTCGAGAGAACAAATTCTTTCCAAACACCTGGAACATACATACAAGGTACAGAACTTCCCAAACCGCGATGAGCGGCAACAATCGACGGCTAAAACTCGGGCATGGAAGCTCTACGAGAAGATGCTGACAAAATATGGCTGCTGTGTGATGGACGACGAAACGTATATAAAAGCCGATTTTAATCAAATTCCGGGGTTGGAGTTTTCACCGGCAAGAACAAGTTCTATGTGGACGACAAATTTAAGAAGAAGAAAATGTCGAAGTTCGCCTCCAAATATCTCATTTGGCAGGCCATCTGCTCTTGCGGACTGAGGAGTGAGCCTTACGTGACAAAGGGCACAGTAAATGGCGAGATCTACAAATCTGAGTGCCTCGAGAAGCGCCTTTTGCCGTTCTTGCAGCAGCACGACGAAGCTCCGCTATTTTGGCCAGATTTGGCATCATGCCACTATTCTAAAAGTGTCCTGGAGTGGTATGAGGCCAATTCTGTCCATTTTGTTCCAAAGGACATGAATCCGCCAAACTGTCCGGAGCTGCGCCCGGTGGAGCAGTACTGGGCAATGATGAAGCGGGAACTTCGGAAGAGCAAGAAGACAGTCAAAGACGAGAAGGACATGTTTAGAAAATGGAAATAAAAAACTGAGAAACTGGTACCGGATGACACTGTAAAGACTTTGATGGAGGGCATCAAGCGAAAATGCGTTCAATTTTACACTCAAGGCTCCATCGATTAACTTTTCTTTTGATTTTTGAAGTAAATATATGTATAAAACTACCCTAAAATTTTGGTTTGATTCTAAACATTATAAGAAAATTGGCATGACATTTTCGGTGTCGCAATAATTTCGTGTTCGCCCTTTAAGGCAATACCAACGCCGGCCCCGCCCGAATGCAGGTCAAGTACGGTAAGGGTAGGAATATATTGACGTGATACATGCTTTATTGGTTCGTTGTGGTTAACGATAAGCTGTCATTTGAAATATTTAAAAACTAGTACCGATTTCCGATTTAATTCGTTTTAAACCAACAGTAGGGATGCTATTGTGGCCACTCACAGACTGTGACTGTGGTTTTTTATTGGGAAAACAAAGAGATTTTTAATAATCCTGAAGAGCCGATTTTGACCAATTTAAATCAACAGTAAGGATGCTATTGGGGCCACTTACAGAGTGTGATAGTGGTATTTTATTAGGAAAACGAGGCAATTCATTTCAACGCTCTTGAGAGCCAACTTGGGTCGATCTACACCAACAGTACGGATGCTGCTGGAATCACTCACATAATTGGACAGTGGTTTATTTATTCCAAGATAGGGTGGCCCAACGAACATGGCGAATGAATAATTTGGATCACAATTAGTTATGTACCTCATCACTGACCCATCTTACCCGACGAACCACGACGTCTCATACTAACTCGACCGCTCGCGCAACGAACAATGGGAAAGCGAACACAATGCAAATATTAATTTTTTATTGAAATATGGTGATTTATTCGTCATTGCCATCAAAAAGGACATACACTGATAGGCAAAATAAAGTGCCCACCTCTTCGTTTTTTCAATTTCTCTCATTTACTTGGTTCAAATTAAAGTAAACACAGTGTAGTTTTTTTTCTTATTTTATTTTTAATATGCTTTTCAAGTTTCACTTATGGAATACTGAAAAAAAGGAGCTTTACTTAAAGAAAAAAAAAATCAATTTGTGTTGAAAAAAACAGTGACAAAATAAAGTGCCCACTTCAAAAATCGATATGTTTTCGATAAGTTTCCATTGGAAGACCCCTCGATTGTTTATGTTTTGATATTTTGACATGTTTTGAAGCAAACGGCTCAACCTGGTGCATTTGTATACGTGATCGCATTTGATTCAATTGAAAAAAATGGAGAACGCAGTACTTTCGAAAGTAATTCCCTTGTGTATCCGAAAATTGGTCGTTCGTGATGTGCAAAACGGTGAATCGCACCGGGCTGTCGCTAAGAAGTACAGTATCAGTAAGGCAGCGGTTGGCAAAATTCTTCTGAAGCTTAAAACGTTTGGATCAGTGGTGGATCGCCCTGGCAGAGGCAGGAAGCGGAAAACGGATGCGAGAACGGACACCAAGATCATGCGCGAAGTCAAGTAGAACCCGAAGGTAACTGTCCGCGAGATCCAGGAAACCCTTCAGTTATCAGTTTCCGGTCGAACTGTTCGTCGCCGTCTCGTAGTACAGGGGTTGGATAGCAAACTTGCCCGGAAGCGCCCATTTATCAGCAAGGCAAACAAAGCCAAACGGCTTAAGTTTGCTAAGGAGCATGCTGATAAGCCCCTAGAGTTCTGGAAAACGGTTCTCTGGACGGACGAATCAAAATTCGAGCTGTTTAACCGAAAGCGGCGGTTTTGTGTTTGGTGCAGATCGGGAGAGGAGCTTCAGGAGCGCCACATCCAAGGCACAATGAAGCATGGAGGAGGAAATGTGAAGGTCTGGGGGTGTTTTTCGTGGGGTGGAGTGGGAAGCATTGTGAAAATCGACGGGATAATGACGGCAGATTCTTACATCAACATCCTGCGCGAAAATCTGGAGGTTTCGCTGATCCAGACGGGCCTTGAAGAGAAGTTCGTATTCCAGCAGAACAACGACCCGAAGCATACTGCCAAGAAGACAAAGTCTTTCTTCCTGTCTTGTCGTATCAAACCGCTGGAATGGCCTCCACAAAGCCCCGACCTCAATCCCATCGAGAATTTGACAAAACTGGTGTTACCAATAAAAATAACTATTTTGAAGCCTTGGACCGCGCCTGGGAAGAGCTAGATCCACAGCACCTTAAGAACCTGGTCGAGAGCATGTCGAAGCGCCTGCAGGAGGTGCTGAAAGCCAAAGGAGGACACATCAATTATTGAAATGCTTTTATTTTACTTTAATTTACGTTTTCTGTACCCTAAATGAAGTGGGCACTTTATTTTGTCACTGTTTTTTTTTTTCAAAACAAATTGATTTTTTTTCTTTAAGTAAAATTCCTTTTTCTTGCAGTATTCCATAAGTGAAACTTAAAAAAAATATAAAACATAAGATAATATAAACAATCACAGTGTGTTGACTTTAATTTGAACCAAGTAAATGAGAGAAATTGAAAAAACGATGAGGTGGGCACTTTATTTTGCCTATCAGTGTACATTCATAGTACCATTTAACTCAAAATTCTTCTAAATTCACCTGAGTATTTATTTACTAAAGAGACCTCTTATCTTTACCATTCGTATGCAATCGTATCTGTAATCCCGTTTTCCCCCTTTGAAATATAATGTAATTTGAAAAAAAAAAAACGTTATTTTAGGACTTAAATCACGATATCTTATGAACGTATGTATGAAATGACATTTTTTTTTCATCAAACTATGTATATAAACAAGTGCTTAAAATTTGCTTAAAACACCGTTTTCATAAAACTTAAAATGAAAAAGTTAGGCGAAAAATACTAACTTTTTCAGGGCCACCCTACTCTTAAGCGTAAAAATGATCATAACTAATGGCAAAAAAGGCCTACAACTATGGTTTCGGGAGCAAAGTTGCTTTAAATTAAATAAGGAACAACTTTGTTGAACATTGTATTGCTTTATGTCAAGAAATGTGAAAGATAGATTTTTTTTTTCATTCAATATATTTAAGGACCACCCTAACTAAAACTGATATCAAATTAAAGCCCCAATTATAAGCTGCAACTTTGCCTAAGACAGTTTTGATTTAAAGTTACATCTTCATAGTGAAGATAATTTATTCCTGCTAATTTTTCATTCTGGCCCAGTGTGCAATGGTAATATTTCTTATTTCAATATATCTCAAATAATCTACATTACGAATTGAAAATTAAACGGAGTCCGATTTACAAAACCAAGATTGAGTAGACGCAATCACATTTTTCACTGCAGTGATAAACACCAAGATGATGTATACAAAATGAGACGGGTTCTTTACTAGTTCGTTTCCGTTCTTAGAACGGCTGTCAATGTCACTGTTTTACGAAAATTAAATCACTTTGTGGGTGGTTCGTTTCAGTAGGATACAAAAATACGTTAACACATCGAATTTGAGAATTGATTCTAACAAACTGCAAGAATGCCGCTGTCGTCACTCACATATGTGGGTGGTCTACTTCAAAGTTATTCAAAACTACGTTAAAACATCGAGTCTGTAAACCGACTAAAACCAACAGTAAGAATGTTGTTGGGGTCACCCACAAGTGTGGGTGGTTTATTTCAGTAGGATTAAAAAATACTTCAATAGAACGAGTTTGAGGACCGATTTAAACCAACAATAGTGATGCCATTGGGGTCACTCACAAGTGTGTGTCGTTCACTCCCGCAGGATATAAAAACACGTTAAAACATCGAGTTTGAGAACCGATTTAAACCCACAGTAAGAATGCCGTTGGGGCCACTAACAAATGTAGAGGGTTTATTTTAATGGAATACAAAAATACGTTGTAGCATCGATTTAAACCAAAATTTAAATGACGTCTCACCCACCACAACATCGCCGTCTCCAGCAGAGGACGCGATTTGCGCTGATTTTCACTTTATCTCTCGTTCTCACACTAACACCTACAGAGTTTATTATCACTCATAAGTGATCACACACACAAAGCTGATTTTCGTACTTCTACTCTATGCTACGTGATATGGGATGATGAATTTGGCATCGGCCCTAATAACGAATGTAATTTTTGGTTATTGCCAGTGCGGAACTGGGTTCGCCTTAGGTCCACCCTAACAGTTGTCAGAACATTTTTCTATTCAATCGAGTCGGATCTAGATATCCGCTCCGGATCTGACCCAACATCGTTGAGGCTTGGTCCCAACTCCTTTCGAGGTCCAACCTGGATTCACCAATCGACACAAACATGAACTGTGAAAAAGTTTAATGTTGAAAATGTTACACGATTGCACCAATACCGTGATACTGACTCCCAACAAGTAGAAATATTTAATAGCAATGAATAATTCAGTTCATAGAAAATATAAATTGATTTGCCTTCAAAATTTACATTGCATTCTCGATACACTGGCACTTCTATTTATGAACCAATATGAAGACTAGTTAATTGAATTAGTGACTAACATAAGCCTAATTTTTTGGAATAGTAAAAAGTAAAAAGAGGTTTTAGTTGATTTTTAAAGCTCGATACATTTAGAATCTGGACGCACTGCTTCTTTTTACAGCACTATTAGTGGTCGGATGTTTTGAAAGCAGATTATTTGGGAAGCTCATTTAATTTGGTGGTAAAAGTTTTGTTGCGAATCATTATTGTACGATCATTGTACTAGATCAATCTTCAATTGAGGGGAGAGATCTCGAACCACCAAAGAAATAATCCTGCCTTCAAAAACCCCCTCATGCCAAATCTGGTCCCATTTGCTTGATTAGTTTTCGAGTGATTCATAAATTTGTGTTTCATTTGTTTGGGAGCCTCTCCGTTTAGACGGGAGAGGAGTCACGCACCATCTTAAAAACCTACTCCGGCCCTTAAAACTCCTGCGTAAAAAAATCTTAACTGTTTGGGAACGCAATTATCTTTGCCTTCGTTTTTGGTTGTTGTTGCTCCCCAACACTCGCCGGTGGTTGATAATCAAAACCAAACATCTGTGAGCTACACATAGCTATACCTTCTTAAGTGGCAAACAGTTCATGGATTTCTTCCTTCCTCTTATAAACAACACACAGGTTCATACACAAAACGACTTACAGTTTATTCTCACATTTAATTCTTACGAACTAACAACATTTATTACACTGTCCTAACACAAACAACACATTTATTCTAATGAAACTATTCCTAACACCTAACAGCTAACACATAATGGAATTACAGGGTGTCTCACAATAGGTGTCACTAAAATAAAATGGGTTTACAGCAAAATAAATCAACCAAATAAAAGCATTTATTTTTCATGTGAAAGAGACATGTTATAGAAACAAACCATATTAATTAAATTCGAATCTCTCGCCCTTTTCTTTGATAACATTGCGCAAACGCTGTGTTTTCTGAGGAATTTGGTCCCAAATATCAACCAGATATTTCTTTGAATCGATCTAAAGTAAGTTCTTCTGTAGAGCCTTATATGTTGAAGCATATAACCCCAAACAAAAAGGTCAAGACGGCTTATCGCTCCAAATCGTATTCGGAGTTGGCAGCACCGTCACAGATTACGTCGAAACTTTCTGGGTATGTAGACCATGACTAGATAAGCCACTTTGCATACTTTGTTTCTTCATTATTTTCATTTGAAAAAAATTTTAGCCCTTTTCAAAAGTCAGACTTTTGAAAAAGGGATAAACTTTTTTTCAAATGTGTTTAATAAAAAAATGACTACCCCTACAAAACAGTGTTGTATGGATGATTATCACAAAATAAGTCAAGTTTTATGAAAAAAATATTGAAAAAAATCAAAAAAAAAAACCTGTTGTTATTTCGATGAAATTTTGTCTCAAGATAGGTAATTATGTTCCCTACCAACCGTTCATACATCACAAGGTGGGCAATTTTAGGGTAACAAAGTTTTTCTAACAAAAATATTTCATGTTGCATTGGTTTTTTTCAGTGTATTTTGTTATCAAAAACTAAACCAGAAACGAAAAAAATGGATTTGAAATTACTTGGCAAAGCTTTTCACATCCATGAATGATCTGAAATTATATAGCATGTAAAGAAAAGTCAACAAAAAATTCGATATGCTGTTCTTTGCATCGTTTTTGCATCGCAATTATTTGTTGTTGTGAGTCTTAAAGGTACTCTAATGATTATACTGAAATAAATTTAAATGCAATAATATCACATTATTTAATGTGTAATAAGATAACAAAATATCGCAAATTTTTCACCTTGTCGACGATAAGAGGGTATATCTCATGTTATAAACATGCATGTGAGACCAAGAATTTGACCAGCAGTCAAAGTACCACACATTCTAGTCATGTTTTCACTGCCACGTCGTAGAACTTTTATATAAAGGCACTAACATCAGGTGTGATACTGGCGAGTTATGTCGCAATTCACTCTTAGACTTCCTATTTTCAATCTAAGGGAAAGGACTTAAAGTACAATTTTCGTGGCAACTTACGTTGTTGTTCATCCATTTATTTTGTGGAATATATAACCAAAATGCCTGGTTTGCTGTAATAACTGAATGTAATCGCACTATTTCCGAAGGGGGTGAATGTCACGATCAGGATGACTATGACAAGCATGTAAATAAGTTTTGAATTTTCTATTATCAATTTTCGGACATTCAACGAAATTTGTAGGTTTTTAGGCATTTTTAAGCGAAATAATTTTAACTTTGATATACATATGCACCTATCGATGGAATTTGTGCTGTTTGCAATGTTTACATTCGATAAAGTGACAGGTACCGCGTAATACACTCTAAAATTTTAGATCACTATATTCAGGTGGATAGCCTTTTTTTGCGCATTTTTTTATATCGTTTCATTGATCGATAGTATTCCAAAGGCAAAAAAACATGTAATGTAGATTCGATGGCAAGAGGATGAGCACATAAAACTCAATAAATCATATAACAACATTCATATAAAAAGTTGTTTTTTTAAACCGCAAAACAGGAAAATTTCTTCGGCTGGGGTGGATAAACTTTTTTAACATACAGTATGATCCTTTCTCAAAAAACAAGTTATAAACCTTCCTATCTTTTCAAGCACATAGCGTGGGCAAACAATTATAGACTGTTCCGATAATTATAAATACTCTAATGATTAACCGTCAATTCAACATGCGGTCATTATTTAACCAACTTTTGGCTGCGTCCTGTCGTTTACATTCAAATTAAACTGATGCTGTCATTGTTTTCAATTTTTCGCCCAGAAGATTGAAAAAACGAAATAAAAAAAAACGGTGCAACGGCAGTGGTCTTTCGATTAGAAAACCTAGCCAGTGAGTATCGGAGCAGTTCAAATCGCATGACGGAAGTATCAACACCAGTGCCCTTTCGTAGATTCCCCGAGACGGGGTAGAAACCCCGGTTCCGCTGACCATACAATCGACAGAAATGTAAGGGACTATTTCAAGCGTCATCCTTCAGCATCCTGAGATGTGGCCAAAAAGCTAAGTACTTCGCCGGAAGTAGAAGCAGCCAAACAGGCTGAATCTGTGAAACCGAGGGCTCGAAAGCTGTACAACAAACTGCTGACCAAAAAATCGGGCTGTGTTGTCATGGATGATGAAACCTACATAAAACTCGATTATAAAACTCTGAACCACAGTTTTATACCTCGCCGAAGAGAAAGGATGTTCCTGGATCAGTGAAAGCCATATACACCGACTAGTTCGGGAAGAAAGTAAAAGAGTACTGACACAATGAATGGTCAAATCTATGTGAAGAAGTGTCTGCAAAAAAGGTTGCTACAGTTGATCAAACAGCATAACAAGCCTTCAATATTTTAGTCTGAACTTGCTTCCCGCCATTACTCTAAACATGCACTAGAGGAACATTTGTACCAAAGGAGATGAAACCACCAAACTGCCCAGAGGTTCGCCCTATCGAAACATTCTGGGCTTTGGCGAAGGCGAAGCTGATAAAACACATGAAACCAGCGGATAGTATTGAAAATTTATGAAAGATTGGCCAAAAGTGGTGAAAATGTTAGGAGAAAGCACTGTGCAAAAGCTTATACACGACCAGCTACTTTAACTCAGATTTGAACAATCTGATTTGAGTCGATGTTTTGGTTTGTCGACCAATCAATATCAGTTACATTTACTCAAATTTGAGTGACTCCACTTATGACAAAAGTGAGTCAAAAACGAATCAAAACTTAGTTAAAATGGCTGGTCGTGTGAGTAGTGTAAGAAATGTTAGGCTAACCCTACGAAAAATTATGCAAATCAAGAAGATGAAAAAAAATCATTGTTATTTACTGTGTTTGAAAATAAAATAATCAAAAATCACAGTATGGTCTTATTTATTTGAGAAAGAAAGTGTATTTATATATTTTGGAACTGTCTATAGGATTTCGGAATCGGTTCCAGGAAAATGCAATACTCCTTGGATCAGCATCGCAACTTTTGCAGGCGTGTAGCGTTCAAAACTGTAAGCTATTTTGAACGAATTCTATCTCTAAAGAAATTGCGTATAGTTTAGTAAAAATAATTAATTTCGTTTCAAATCGTACATTCAGCCAAATAATGTTAAGAATTTCATTAGGTTCAACTTATGAACGATGCTTTCTTATTTTATGAGGCTGACTTTTTAAAGGGTTTTATTTCACATGACGTTGTTCTTATACGCCTTTAAGCTTTCCTGATTACAAGTGTTGATATATACTGTACCCATAACCTCATCGTTCAATGTTCGAATCCAAGTTACCTCATGTTTTTTTTTCAACATAATTATATTTCATAAGATAAATTTATGAAAATCATACTGTATTTTTATAGCAAATAATCATAATTGCACTTCAGAAAATCGAAATTTTATTTCGCTGAGTGTATGGCAAAGGCTAATAATGGTCTGCACCGGAACTGAGAAATGACTGGATGATGGAAGTTCCACAACTTTTTGGTGGAAAACAGAAGAAATTAAACTTCATCAAGCGGTAAAACTTGGTGAGTTCGTTCCAGTTATTGTTAATATTTTTCATCTAATTCTGACCCATATTTACTTTGGTTTCGTTAAAAATTTTGAATTCAGCTTTCTGTCAATTAGACTACGTTAGGCTATGAATCGACTGTAGGATAAAGGTGCACAAATATCAGCTTCTACCGCCGCCACACGTGCATATTGAGAGTTAGGGAGTCTTTTTTTCTTGGCATGGTTAAAAAAAGTCCTTATTTCTATCTATTCGCATTTTTTGACGAATTTCAGTATTGGAAATTGGAGCATACAGCACTCTAGCGTTTTGATTTTAACGGTTCATTCGTGAAAGCAAACACGTTAGGTTTCGGCATGTTGAGAATGCTGTTAGCTCATTTACTGAAGAATTAAAAAAGTGTTGAAAAAATTCCTGAATACCTGTTCAATAAACCGGTTGAACATCCGGTTGAAACGCTTTTGCCTTTAAACACACATCATAATTCTAGTCAGAAACGCCAAGCAAATGTAAAGAAAATGACAGTTACAGTTTGTACATTTCAATCCTCGCACCGCCGAACAAGCGCTTCACAAGATTCCCTGGAAAAGCGGAAAATCGATTTCCCCAGCGCGCAGGGAGTTGAACGTTACGTACCAGGCTTTTCAGCATGAAATGTTGTGTTTCTGTGTGTGTGTGTATTTTCGCGACTTTGAGTTCGTTTCCTTTTTTTAACGAGCACGGCAAACTGGGCCATGAATAATTAAGTGATTTTTCCCCTATAACTTGTTTACGACCCGCCAACAGGACTGCTGCGCGCAATTAATAGTAAATGAGTCTTGTTTTAGCCTTTGTCCGCTCGCTTGGCAAAACTGCAAATTAAGTCATTAGGTGAGCGAGGTGAAAGCATGGTTGGACGGTGAAAGGAGGGGTGTCAAGGAAGGACGAAGAATGCAATTATGCAACGATTGTAAAATCACCAAAAAAATTAGTAAAAATTAAAACTATTCAGCAGTGGAATGCGTTTAGCGTCCGATTCAATGGGGCATTCTGGCGAAGGGATGCAATAAATGATTCAGCAAATCGTGTTCAAATCGTCTGTCGGTGAGATGTAAATAGTAAAAAGCGTAGCCAAATGGAACGAGTGCACATCGAGATAAAAATTCAATTACATTTAGTGACGGTGTAATTCCGGAGGAGGGGGCGGTGTTCATTGGTTGTTCCAGAAGGCATCGTGAATGCAGACGTATAATTTTGCCCTTCGTTGTCTAACAATTTTATGACAAGCATGTTTGTTTGACCAGTAATTTGGTTATTACTTTGGGTCCTACATTTGACTGTTATAAGGAAATAAAACTTGGTTGTGATCTATAAGAAAAACTTTTCGTTAATTAATTTTGAACCTAAAATTCTGTCTGTAACAATTGATTTTTCTGAAGAATTGATCTTGAATTTCTAGATGCTCGTTAAAATATTCGTCGTGTTATCTCGAACGTTTTTAAGGACTGTTGACCTAAAGAAAAATCGAGAGAAACGAGATTATCGTTTTATGCAAATTAAAAGTATAATATTCTATGACGGATATAAAAATTAGCGCATCATTTGTCAAACAAATTTCAAAAACCATTTCGATTCGTAGCTTTAATCTAGATAACCAGCCATGCGTCGTTAGTGGAAGCGACGCTTCCTTTCCAAACAATCGTCCATTTTTCTTCCCCACAACTTTCCTTTTTACCCGCCCGGCAAAACTTTTTCCTCCCGAGATGATAAATGTTTCTGCTTCCCGTGAAAATTCCCGCTTCAGATACAACATTACCGCCACGAAACATGCAAAACTTTTTCCCAAAGAGTTATCTTCAAAGGCCGTAAACCATTTTTCATCTTTTCTCCGCCCATTGAAGACAAAAACCGAACGTACCTACCTCCACACGGCCTTCCCTGTAGGCTTCGCTGAAAAATCTTAAATTAATAAACGATGCACATAGTCATTAAAAAGCCATATTTCACCGTGTGTTCGAGAATTCACCGAGGGCAGGCCGTACCATCATTTTTTCCTCCTATACACCTCCACCTTGGTTTTTCTCTGTCATTATCTCGCTGCCCGCATTGAAATAGAATACTCCACCTTCCAGTATGCCCAACCGTATCCATGTCGAACGATTTCCTCCGGCTAAAGGGCTTTCTAATCCATCCCTCACCCGTTTGTTGCCCAGCGTTGGTTGGTCGGAAAATTATTTTCCCATTTCCCACCTTTTGCTTCGAATCGGGTTCTGCCTCCCTGGCCCCCGCATCATCTGCCCTCAACGATTCGGTTGGTTGGTGTGCAATTTGCAATCCCACTGTGTTTTCGTCTTTTGTATTGCATCAAAGAGGACGACGACGAAGCTGATCTGACCGCCCGCTGGAGGACGACAATAAGAAGGTGGAGGAAAACTGCTGGCCCTAGGCCTATATAGATCCACCTCTGTTCCAACGTCGTCGTCGTCACTGATGGGGAAGGAGTGGCAGAGGATAGCTTTATAGGAAATTGATGAACGGTAGAATGCCTTCCGAGGAAAAGGGAGTATAAAAAATGGAAAGCATTTTGTTCATTCGAGCAAATGAGGGCGGTGTAGAACTTGACCATCACCTATACCGAAGGTAGAGAGGAAAATTCTCTTCAAGGGGGTGGCGGTTGGGTCAAGTGTGGAAGTAAACTACTTGCAAATTCTGTTAGAACCGAAGCGTACCTGCTGGAGAAGCAGCAGCAGCATCATGAACAGCTGCATGGCAAGAGCGTTTTGAAGAAGGACGAGAGTTTTTGGTGGGAAAATTGCGACCGGAAATACTGCAGACTATCATGAGCTTTATGGCTGACCTGCTAGCTGCAGGGAAATGTAATATCCGTTAGGTTATTTATCTTTTGTGCGGTTCGGAAGGCTTTGCTCGTGCATTTTTCAAGAGGAAGACGAAAATGATTGAGAAGATTCTTTGGGCTGGGAATAATTTGAGAATGTTTAACCGAAATGAACGTCAATCAGTTGCACCGAAAAATCAAACATGTTTCTCATTTGTTGTAGTCACTCGAATACCTATTGGGTAATCAAATACCTTTTGGGTTGTCATCAATTTACTCGATTTAACAATATAAAAATAGTAACAGTACTCTGTACAGTTTGAATTCCAATGTTTCCAGATACGTTTATGGTTAAATTTTTGAATATTTGAAAGTTTGTTATACATTTTTATAAATTTTAACTGATCTAATCTACGCACCATTGTTTGGAACAAAATATTGTATACCAGAATCATGTAAAATTGCATTTGTTTATTTCCAAATTGTAAATGAAAAGAAACTGTTCCAAAGTAATTTGATATATTTCGTTTAAATTGCTTCAAAAATATCATGAACTAATGCGACACAATTTGTCATCAAGGTCTTAATTTTGTTATTAATCAGTTTGGGAGAATGGAGCTTTACTGTTAGTAGAAAATGGTCTCAATCAGCACTCGAACGCCTTGAAAAGAGTATTTTTAAATAAAAACTACCCTCACTCTTGGTTAAATCGATCCCCAACACTATCTTATTAGCATGGTCTAGATCAGTCCAGACTGGCTCGCATGCAATTTCATTTGTTTTGATTCTCATTATAAACATAGAGAAACTGTTGCTAGTAATGTGTTAGTATTTTAATTCTATTGTTTAAAAATGTCATGACATAATGCAACAAAATCTGTCATCTTGGCCTTAATTTTGATATGAATTTGTAGAACGAAGAACGAATACTCTCACTTCCCAGTGAACGCCGAACATTGCACTTGAGGAGTATCACCAAAAGCATCCTTACTGTTGGTTTGAATCGGTTCTAAATGAGCCCACGAACGTTTTAAAATATCATGTCTTTCCTATCAAAATCCACCATCACAGGTTTTGAGTGGCCTAAACAGCATCCCACCAAGGCTATTAATCAGTTCAAATAGGCTCCCAAGTGTTACTTAGAATATTTTGTCAACCATCAGACTCTGTGAGAAGCCCCACCAGCGTCAGCCATCGTCGATTTCAACTACACTGGTCGACAGAAATCCGAAAAAAGTCTTGACGACCAAGAGATCCTGAAGTTCTCTGCAGAACTTTCCTGAGATTTATCTGCAGAACTTTCCTGAAATTCTCTGCAAAACTTCCCCGACGTTCTCTGAACAAATTCTCTGAACAACTTCTCTGAAGTTCTCCGAAAGGCTTCATTGAAGTTCTTTGAAGAATTTCCTTGAAGTTCTCTAAAAAACTTCCCTGAATTCTCTGAAGATTTTCAAGAAGTTTTCTGAAGAACTTGCCTGAAGTTCTCTGAAGTACTTCCATAAAGTTCTCTGCAGAACTACCATGAAAATCTCTGAAGAGTTTTCATGAAATTCTCTGAAGATTTTCAAGAAGTTTTCTGAAGAACTTGCCTGAAGTTCTCTGCAGAACTTCCCTGAAGTTCTCTGAAGAACTTCCATAAAGTTTTTGAAGCACTTTCCTGAAGAATTTCCCTGATTTTCTGGAAAGGCTTCATTGCAGTTCTCTGAAGAATTTACCTGAAGTTCTTTATCTGCAGAACTTCCCTGAAGCTCTCTGAAAACTTTATTGAAGTTCTCTGCAGAACTTCGCAAGAAAATCTCTGAAGAACTTTCATGAAGTTCTCTGACGAATTTCAAGAAGTTTTCTGACGAATTTCTCTGAAGTTCTCTGCAGAACTTCCTTGAAGTTTTCTTCAGAACTTCCCTGAAGTTCTCTTCAGAACTTCCCTAAAGTTCTCTGAAGAACTTCCCTGAGGTTCTCTGAAAGAGCTTCTTGTGAAGCTCTCTGAAAAACTTCACTGGAGTTCTCTGCAGAACTTTCCTGAAAATCTCTGCAGAATATCCTGGAGTTCTCTGAAAGGCTTCATTGAAGTTCTGTCTGACGAATTTCCTGAAGTTCTCTGCAGAACTTCCTTGAAGTTTTCTTCAGAACTTCCCTGGAGTTCTCTTCAGAACTTCCCAAAGTTCTCTGGAAGAACTTCCCTGAGGTTCTCTGAAAGGCTTCATTGAAGTTCTCTGAAAAACTTCCTGAAGTTCTCTGCAGAGCTGAAGTTGTCTGAAGAACTTCATGAAGTTCTCTGAAGATTGTCAAGAAGTTTTCCTGAAGAACGTCCCTGAAGCTCTCTGAAAATCTTCACTGATGTCTCTACAGAACTTCCTGGAAATCTCTGCAGAACTTCTCTGAAGTTCTCTGCAGAACTTCCTATAGTTCTGATCGAACTTCTCTGAAGTTCTCTGAAAGGCTTCATCGAAGTTTTCTGAAGAATTTCCCTGAAGTTCTCTGCAGAACTTCCTTGAAGTTGTCTGAAGAACTTCATGAAATCTCTGAAGATTTTCAAGAAGTTTCTTGAAGAACTTGCATAAAGTTGTCTGCAGAACTTCCTGAAATTCTCTGCAGAACTTATGTTCTCTGAAGAACTTCCATTAAGTTTTCTGAAGAAATTCCCTGAAGTTCTCTGAAAAACTTCCCAAGTTCTCTGCAGAACTTCCTGAAATCTCTGCAGAACTTTCCTGAAGTTCCTGCAGAACTTCCATAAAGTGCTCTGAAGAACTTCCTGAAGTTCTCTGAAAGGCTTCTTTGAAGTTTTCTGACGAATTTCCCTGAAGTTTTCTGCAGAACTTCGCTGAAGCTCTCTGCAGAACTTCGCTGAAGTTCTCTGTAGAACTTCCTGAAGTTCTCTTAGAAAATTCTATAAAGTTCTTGAAGAACTTCTCGGAAGTTCTCTGATAGGCTTTATTGAAGTTCTCTGAAGAATTTCCTGAAGTTCTCTGAAAAGCTCCTGAAGTCCTCTGCAGAACTTCCTGAAAATATTTGAAGAATTTTCCGAAGTTCTCTTAAGATTTCCATGAAGTTCTCTGAAGAACTTGCTGAAGTTATCTGCAGAACTTCCCTGAGGTTACCTGAAGAACATTCCTGAAGAACTTCCTGAAGTTCTCTGCAGGCTTCATTGAAATTCTCTGAAGAACTTCCTGAAGTTCTCTGCAAAACTGCTCTGAAGTTCTTTGAAAAGCTTTGCTGAAGTTCTCTGCAGAACTTCCTGAAAATCTCTGTACAACTTTCATGAAATTCTCTGAAGATTTTCATGAAGTTCTCTGGAGAACTTGCCTGAAGTTATCTGCAAACTTACCATTAAGTTCTCTGAAGAACTTTCGTGAAGTTCTCTGAAGAACTTTCCTGGAGAACTTCCTGAAGTTCTGAAAGACTTACTCAGAAGTTTGTGAAGAACTTCTCTGAAGGCGTATCCGAAGTTGCTCAGAAGAACATACCAAAAATACCAATATTGGGGTGATCAGGCGCTCATGTGTGCGTTCATTTACAAAGTTCACAGGCAAACCAAGTGCCACGCAGTGAAATAATTCTGAATTATGAAGTTCAACCGTCTGGAAGACCATTATTATTCGAATAAATTTCCTGAAACCAATAAATTTATACTTGATCTAGAAATCAAAATAAAGATATTAAAAAAGTTCCCTTAAACACTAGCATCACGTAGCGAACGAGCTCTGATATAATGTTACACCATTCAAAAAGCTCTGCCCCTCGAATATCATTTCTAAATATATTTCAATAACCTCGAGATCCAAAATATACAGTAAGTTAACAAGCACACTAGCGCCACGGAATGAGATAATTTGGAACTGTTGAGTCGAGCGTCTGAATCTCATAATTTTACAACTCACTCTTCTGAAAACAGTAAGTTTATACATGATCTAGATCTCAAAACAAAAAGTAATACACAAAATTCACATATACGCTCAGTGCCACGTAGCGGACGAGCTCTGAACTAATTTTAACACCAACCGATAGGCCTCACTCAACCAAAGATCTTTTCCTAAAAATCCAACTTGCTATGTGTCAAGGATCTCGACATTCAGGTTATAGAGTAAGTTCACATGCACACTAGCGCCGCGTAGTGTAACAATTCTGAACTTTGAGGTTTACCATCCTGAAGGCCTTGATCTACTGAACAACTTTGCTGAGATCACTAGATATTTTAGATTGACTAGATGAACAACAAGGGTCAATCCCATATATCATTTGAGACCACCATCAAGGGAATCCGCGAATGTCGAGGAGTTTACTGTACTTTGCTGTTTTTTCGCTAAAATATGCTGCCTTTCAACGGTCATAACTTTTTCTGGTGAAGCTGCTCGGATCGGTACACTTTTTGCTGCAAAGTTGTTGAGTAAAAAAATACTTCTGGAGTTTTTTTACACTTAAGCTGAGGCAGTTATTAGAGTGGTACTCAAAATTTATTAAAATTTCAATTTTTGATGACAATTTGTGAAGAAAATTGCAAATTTGGTGGTTTTGAGACCCAAGCTAATGAAAACTTGCATGGAGTTCTGGGTATAAAAAGCTCTGTCGACCAGTGTCATCTTGTCTTCCCAATTAAAAACCACCATCACTCTTTTTGAGTGGCCCCAAAAGCATCCTTGCTGTTGGTTCAAATAGGTCGGAAACTGCTTTTAGATGTTATGAAAAGTTAACCTGTCTTGACAATGCAAAACCACTATCACACCTTGTATGGCGTACCATCATTCGTACTGATGATATAAATCGGTTTCAAATTGGCTCTTGAAAGGTTTCAGTATCCTAGCCAATAGATATCCTCCATCACATTTTGTGGGGGAAAAAAATACCACCCTCACACTTTGTGAGTACCCCTAACAGCACCCTTTTTTTGTTGGACCGTAGAACCACTGCGTCCACTGAATTTAACTTTAGTGTTAGCACTCTTTTATGTTGGTTCAAACCGGTTTAATGTGGCTTTTAGGCGTAGTTATAAATCTTGTTTTCCCAATAAAGTAAACCAGCACTACATTTTGTGAGTGGCCTCAACGGCATCCTTACCGTTGGCTTAACCCTTATGTAATCGGAAGGGTACCCGGGTACCCACCAAATTCAAATGATTATAAATCTGGCTTTTAATGACCGATTTTAATTCTTTTGGCACCGTTAGGTTCAAAAACTCATTCGCTTTTGGGACATAATCAGCAATTACCATTTGAATGCATCTGGTTCCCGTAAATCCGGGTTACTGGGGTGTGTTGCGGTACGGAGTATGGCTATTTCTCAATTTTTTGTGGCTATCTGATGATTTGTCCACAGGCCGGTCATTCCGAAACAGGTTCCCGGGGGTTTCAAGAACAATTTCAGTAGAAACTCCTGGCAATATTGCTATCAAAATTCATGAAATTTCTCCAGTAGGATATTTCTCAACGTTAAGTGGCCATATGATGATTTATTCTTGAACCTGTCTTTCCAGAACAGGTTCCCGTGGGGCCCCGAGTGGCCATGAACATATTTAGAACGAAACCCTGGCAATATGGGTATCAAAATTCATGAAATGTCTCCAGTGGGATATTTCTCAACGTTTTGTGGCCATCTGATGTTTTAACCTTGGACCTGTCAATCTGGAACAGGTTTCCGTGGGGTCTAGAGTGGTCATGAACATTTTTGAAGAAAACCTTGACAATGTTGTTATCAACATTCATGTCTATAAGGTTACTACTGACCGATAGGCTTGAAATTTTGCCTGGAAAGGGAGGCTTCCATAGAAATGAAACACTAATTTCTGCATAACTCGAGAACTAATCAAGCAAACGAAACCAAATTTGACATATGAGCGATTCCACGAACAAGTGGGAAATTTTTCCAGTTTTTATTTTTTGTATTTTTTGATTTGCATGAAACCTTGCATACAAGTTTTTGGGGAAGAAAACGCCGTTTTGCATACTTGGTTCGCCATTTTGAATCTAGCCTTACTTATGAGAAGGGCCTATGAAAAATGCACATGATATCTTCAAAAAATTTTACCTCGGAAACGGTTTGTCCGATTGATTTGGTGTCTTCGGCGAAGTTTTAGACAATTGTTGGTGCTATATGGAGAAAATATGCACGGTAAAAAAAAAGTTTGGTTTTTGTGTTTTGAACTAAAATATAGATTTTTTTAATTTTTTAATTATTCTTATGTTATAGCTGACTTAAAATGCTATCTAGAGCACAGTGAGTTGTTCTGGAGAAAAATAGGTTACAATGAAAAAAAAAAATTTAAAAAAAATTACAATTTTCAAAAAAGCTATTAAGAAAATTCAAAAAAATTTGTCACCCTAACTTTATGAAAGTACATCAAATTTGCAAGCAAAAAGTACTACGGTAACATTTTTCTCAGATGCACCGTTTAGAAGATATTACTGATTTAATATTGATTTTTTTGATAACTTAATAAGTTTGGCCCTTTTCGGATGTACTCCGTGTTTTTTCAGTTTCAAAAGTATTTTTTTCGGAAAGATTGGAAAATTTTGAGTTGAAAATGACACTGACAGCTTAAAGATTCGAGTGAAATTCTCTGCCTTAAAAGTATTTTGAAAAACAAGTTACAAAATCCCACTATCAGGAACAATGATTTCTTCAAGTGATTTTTGGTGCGTTGTGCTGAAAACTCCACCTATCTTCCAACAGTCTTTACCCAGTATTCTATGATTTCTACCCGTGAGCTGTATAATAATGTCTGACTCGGTTCGAAATTAATCCAGTATCTACCAAACAGTAAATGCAGAAAGGTTGCTAGTAGCATAGTGATTATAGTAATTTCAGCTCATAATCCTGTGTTTTTGAACGAGATCTAGTGTTGTTTGATAACATAATAATTGTAAAGGAAAGTGTAACACGTTTTGGTGCAAAGGTAAGTTTTAAATACACATTTTAATTATATGTTTTGTGATATTTTCGTACAAAACTAACAATTGGAAAATATTGTCTATGTTGCAGATTACAAAATGAGTAAAATAAAATGTATTCGCCCATTCAAAGACATTCAGTGTTCGAAAGAGCTGCGATATCTCACGGATGGTATCATCCAAAAACTAAAATCAATTGGATTTTCCAAGGTATCCACACTCAACACCAAGGATTTTCGTATTTGTTCGTCTTGCCGTCTACATATTGATTCAAGAGCTCACCTCACCCAAAACGAAGAACAAAGCGTAGCCGGCGGCTCAAGGATGCCAACTGTTCAGACCATACCTGATGTACCTGATTCGCAAAGCTATGAAAGTTTGGTCACGATACCATCAGCGTCAACGCTAAGCACAATTCAATCAAATGAAGACTTCGCGATGCCTGTAGACGTCGAAATATTCAACCGAGGAATAGCAGCTATTCGTGTTTCGCCTATAGATTTAGGTAAGGTTAAAAATGTTCACTATCCTGAAAAAAGTGCGCTGAAATCGTCGAAGGTGTACGAAGAAATCTTTTAAATTAGACGCTAAAACAGAAAAAGCAAACGAGTGTGATGAAGTCATAGAAAATATGAAAATGAAATTTTTAAATTCAGCCACAAGGCAAGAAAAACTATTAATTTTATCATTGTTACCAAAATCATGGTCAGTACAAAAAATTGTAGACGAATTTGAAACGAGTAGAAATATGGCATCAGATGCAAGAAAGGAAAGAGATAATGTATTTGATTCATCTCAAGGTTCAAGCTCTGGAAAAGCTTTGAGTAATGAAACAAAAGAACTGGTTTTGAATTTTTTTGAGGACGATGATATAAGCCGTGCAATGCCAGGCCAAAGAGATTTTGTTAGCGTAAAGACAGGAAATAAGAGATTAGCTGTCACTATTTTGAGCCTAGTCACTAAAAAGTCACTATTTGCATCCAAAAGTCACTAAAGTCACTATTTTTCGGAAAATGGTCACTAAAGTCACTATTTTTGTACCGCTGATTGTGAAAAGTTAAAAAAACCACGTGTACCTATTGTACAATAGGCAACCAAATTATGCGATCTGGTCACACTATATAATGTCGAGAAATATACACCAAAAATCTAGATGCCCTGGCAAACGCTGTCCCTCCTGAACGTCCTGGAAGACCAATTTACATTATGACATAATCTTAACTTAACTTAATCTAACTTAACTTTGTATAGTCCATAAAGTTATTGTTTCGATTGTAGGCCTTAAGATTTGAAGAACAGTTTGAATGACCTGAAACTAACAAGGTTACCCAAGTAACCACAAGCATTATATTATTGCATTCAACTCAAAATTAGCATCGGTAATGCGGGATCGCATCAATTCAACAGTTGCCAAGTAATGAAGCGTTAGATAAGCTTAAGAATGTAGTTATTGCATTACCAATGCAATAATGCTACTTTAGCAATGTCTTATGGCATTACAAAAGATATAGCATTTGTTCGATCTTAGTGGGGCCCTTTTCAGCTTTAATCCAACTTTAATGATGAACTAGACGTTAATGCATATGCCCGATATATGCATGCTATTACAGCCTCGAGGTTACTTGGGTATCCTATGATGTCTGTGGACGTTTCAGAATATTAATTGAATATGTTTGAATATTTATCGTAGCTTTGTATAGCCCAAAAGGCTACGGTTACTACCGTATATCTTAAGTTCTGAACTCAAGGTCAGTTTTTATAAACCTGAACATCCCGACGATAATTTGATAGTGACTGGTGAGCTTATCGTCAGCTTTCAATAGATTATAAAGCTAACTTTACGACTATAGATCCTAAATTCTGAACTCAAGGGCAGTTTTGATGACCTAGATATCTCATTATTTGATGACCTTTAAAAAAATTCACTTCAGTCCAAAAAGCTGTAGGTTTTCTATCTACAATTAAAAAACTTAAAATCTACAGCTGGATGTAGATTTTATGTTTTGAATTCCAGGACAGTTTGGATAACTTAGAACATCCGAAGATTATCTCATAATGTCTGTTGTTCTTTCAAAATATTCAATGAATATGTTTCAATACACGTCGAAGCTTTGCAAAAACCCAGAAAGCTTTTGTTACAACTGTACTGCCGTTCTACGCATAATTGTCCCATATTGAAAAATAGACAACTGAGCAAAATGCAATTAAAGTTAGAACATATTTTTGTTATCTGGAAAGAAATGGCGAGATAAATAATGCTTTTATAACCAAAATTACGTTGTCAACCAACATTTCCAATGAATCCTATCATTTTTTTAGTTTTTAGATTCAATTTGTGTTACTTTTAACGAAAATTGATCGGTGGGACTCTTATGCCGAGAAATATGGAATAAATTGAACAATTATACGCATATGAGTCCCACTAAGAGTTTTGCAGTCGCACCACACTCATGCAAATGACGTTTGTGATCCGTTTTGTTAACAAGCGCGTACGTTGAAAGTTTTTATTAGTTTGTAGGGCGTTTGAAAGTTTTCCTCGAAATCGGAAATGGATGCGTTGGACGTGCTGCATACGGAAGTGATGATAATGATGAGGATTTTTAAGGCTTCGGTCTCATCGGCGGATCGGGAGAGCGATTTAGCAGCTCAAGAGTAAGTGTCGAGCAGCCGAATGTCAAAAGCTTCTATGTGGAATCAAGTAGTAGACAGTAAAAACATTGTTTATTTTAACCCCTTCTCAAAGAAGCGACACAAAATGATCATGCTTTTCTATGTGCTTATGTAATTGGAATTATATAAAATTTCTTGTTTTTTGAAAAACTTCGGTATGTTTCAACCCCACAATAATTTGTCATTGTTAGTCAATCCATCCACGGTGCAAATAAAATGAAAGTGACCAATAATTGTGTACAAATTAAAGTGATCTATGATTATGAACCCACTATTAGAAATCTCATGCTTACCTTTTTGAATGGAGACGCTCTGCCTCCTCCCGCTTTCCATTTACATCGATTTTAGTTCTTACACATTTAGGAAATTTTACAGTATTCGGTAACTTTTTACCGAACTATCAACAGCTGAACGTTCGGTTATCTGATTTATCGGATTTCGGTGAAATTTTACAGTATTCCGGTAAAAAATTTACCAGAACTTGTCAAATTTTACCGAAATCCGTTAAATCGGATAACCGAACGTTCAGCTATTGAAAGTTCGGTAAAAAATTACCGAATACTGTAAAATTTTCTAAGTGTGTAGCATCTAGTTTTATGAAATTCTGAACAATGCGCTTATCAAAATGAAGTAAAATACATTGCTTTTAGATATTTCGTTAGTGGGACAATTATGCGTAGAATTTCATAATGGGACAAACAGAATTGGTATTTTTTAAAAGAAGTTTCCGAATAAATAATATTTTTGTTTGTGTTTGCTGTAAATATACGTGAAAATAGACTTTCTGAACAAGAAAAATGAAAATCTCCAAAAAGAAATATGGGACAATTATGCGTAGAACGGCAGTGTAGAAGGTCCTATGTTCTGATCTAAAGGATAGTTTGAATGATCTGGAACAAGTCATACTGCTTCATAATGTGCTTGTCTTGAAGAATATTAATTGAATATATTTGAATATTTTTTGTAACTATGTATTGCCTCAAATTTACTGTGATAACTGTAAATCTTAAGTTCTGAAAGCCAAGACAGTTTGGATGACCTTGACCATTCCAAGATCATCTTATTGTGTATATTTAAGTTCTAAAATATTCACTGAATGCACTTTGTGTAGCCCAAAAAACTATTGTTACTATCGTAGATTTCAAGTTCTGAACTCTAGGACGGTTTGGATTACCTAGAGGATCTCAAAGTTATAAAATAATGACTGTTGGCCTTTCTAAAGGTTCATTGAATATGTTTGAATACAGATGGTCACCATATATAGCTCAAAAAACTACTGTTATAACTGTAGATTTTATGTTTTGAACATAAGGACAGTTTGGTGTACCTAGAATATTCCTAGGTTGTCGCATTATGTATTCTGGCCTACCACGCTATTCAATAATTATTGTTAAATACGTATTTGCACACTCTAAACACCTACTGTTACAACTATAGATCATATGATATGAACTCAAGGACAGTTTGGATGACCTACATCATCCCCGTTTATCTCATGATGTTTTTTCACGTTCGAAAATATTTACTGAATATGGTTGAATACGTAGCGTAACTTTGTATAGTCCAAAAAACTGTAGTTACTACTGTAGATCTTAAGTTCTGAACTCAAGGACAGATTGGATGACCTAGAAGATCATAAAGCTATCAAATAATGCCGGTTGACCTTCCAAAAGTTCATTCAATATATTTGAATACAAATTATATCCTTATATAGCCCTAAAGGCTAATGTAGATCTGAACTTTTGAACTCTAGTACATTTTGGAAGACCTAGAACATATCAGAAAGGTACAAAAATATATAACATTTATCAACGAGAATTTAATAATACGTATGCATATGATAACATTCTAGAACAACGCCTTACACTTTTAATAAGGCATTTATTTTTTCTTCCTGAACTTCTTAATATTCAGGATGTTCTAGGTCGTCACCATCCGTTACATGCAGTGAAAGCTTGTTAAAATGCTAGGTGCTGACCTTAAGTACATAGTAGCGAATTGAGGAGTAGTTGTTTACAGTTGTTTTCTAAGAAAACGGCTGTAGGTGAGCCTAAATACCCTCAGGCGATTAAGGTGGTGAAAACAGCTTCACATGGCAACGGCTCAAAAAAGGAATTGAGAAGCAAGATATTTCAGAAGTAATTCTAGCACAGGCCATGCTTTCAGCCGCGTTTCAACCTTGCGTATAGACCTGTCTTTGCAAAAACGAGCTGAGGACCAAGTGCAGGAGGCCTTAGAGAGAAAACAGTTGCTTGATTACAGGCTTTTTTTTCGAAAAAAAAACAACTCAAAAAGTCATACTGGGCTGCAGTATTATTCATTTTTGCAAACGGGGGTGATCACTTAGTTAATTTTTACTGTACTTAGACAGCAAATGTAAAAAAAATTAAAAATACTAAAATTTGGAAATCACTTTTTAGTCACTTTAGTCACTATTTGGTCACTTTTTGGTCACTATTTGGTCACTATTTTTATTATTTTAGTCACTAAAGTCACTTTTATTTATCCATAAATCCGCTACCAGCCCTGTTTTAATCGCTTTAATGAAATGTACGTCAATGTAAAAATAGGGTTTTCATCATTTGCAAGCCTCCGGCCAAGGCAATGTAAACTATTGACTATCACAGGAACACATAATGTCTTGCGTTTGCACTACGCATGAAAATGTCAATTTAATTCTACATAGCTTGAAAAAATACAATGTCCTGAATTGATCTAAAACATTAACGAATAGATTACTTTGCGAAAATAAGACAACTCCATTGCCATCCACGAAGATGTAAAAACTGCCCAGATACCTCAGTTTGAAGACAGTTTATTGAAACAACTGGAAGAAAACTTTGTTGAGAAACTTTCATTCGAACAATGGGTTTCACTGACAGATGTGATTTAGAAACCATTGTAAAGCAAACCGATGAGTTTGTTTCATTTTTTCAGCTCAAAATTAGAAAGTTTGATTCCGCATGATTTTGTAAAAACCGAACAATCCAATTTTTTGAAAACTACAAAACAAAACTTGCAAGATGGTGAATTTTTAGCTATTTGTGACTTTTCTGAAAATTACAGCTTCATTTTGCAGGATGAAGTTCAATCACACCATTGGAACGTGCAACAGGCCACAATCCATCCTTTCGTAATATATTATACTGAAAATATGCAAATTAAACATTTTAGTTTCATTATAATTTCTGAAGAACTAAGACATGATTCAGTCGTTGTTAATTTGTTTATTGATAAAATGATAAACTTTTTACAAATTGATCAAAATAAAACATAAAAAAAATTATTTTATGTCAGATGGTGCTGCTTCACAGTATAAAAACCGAAAAAACTTTTCTAGCCTTTGTAAATTTAAGTCAAAGTATGGTATTGACGCTGAATGGCATTTTTCGCAACATCGCACGGAAAAGGTCCATGCGATGCTATTGGAGGTACGATAAAACGCATGGCTACCAGAGCAAGTTTAGCCAAAGAACGCGAACACCCGATAAAGACTGCAAGAGAGTTGTTTAATTGGGCAAACAAACGAAAAGAAGAAGAACTTACAAAGTTGTCATTTTGTTATTCTACTACAGAAGAATACGAAATATATGTCTTTGCAGCTAAATAATCAATATAATAATGCAAAACAATTCAAGGAACTCAAAAATTCCACTCATTTCTTCCTCTATCAGAAAATACAATAAAGGCAAAGCTTTATTCAAACTGTCCTGACAATGATGCCAAAATATTCGATATTGTTAAGAAAGTTGTGTAAACAATAATTTTATAAAAATACAGGAATAAAAATAAACTGATGATATCCAACATATAATGTTATTTTTTATTGCGCACAATCACCATCCCTGAAAAATAAGCTTAATTCGCTCTTTGAATCTTACTAATTGAGGAGCTTGCATTTGCAGTTCTCAAAAGGTGTATCTCGAAATCGAGTTGTCTCATCGGTTTGATGTCTGGGGCAATGTTCGGCAATAGAGAGAAAAATATGCACAGTATAAACACAACCAGTTTAAATGGATTAAACTGTTAGGCGATATGCAAGAGTTGAATGCACATTTTCAACACAATACACCAAAAATAACTGGAAGAAATCATTGTTCCTGATAGTGGGATTTTGTAACTTGTTTTTCAAAATACTTTAAGGCAGAGAATTTCACTCGAATCTCTAAGCTGTCAGTGTCATTTTAACTCAAAATCCAATCTTCCGAAAAAATACTTTTGAAACTGAAAAACACGGAGTACATCCGAAAAGGGCCAAAACTTATTAAGTTATCAAAAAGTCAATATTGAAACTTTTTGACTTTTCTTAATAGCTATTTTGAAAATCTAAAATTTTTTAAATTTTCTTTTCATTGTAACCTATTTTTCTCCAGAACAACTCACTGTGCACTAGATAGCATTTTTAAGTCAGCTATAACATAAGAATAATCAGTAATATGATTGACAGGTCATCTTTAAGGGAAAATCTGATATTTTAGTTCAAAACACAAAAACCAAACTTTACTGTGCATATTTTCTCCATATAGCACCAACAAGTGTCTTGCAATCAACAGACACCAAATCCACTCGGTCAGGAACAATGATTTCTTCCAGCATGTTGCTTGGGGAACGAAAACGCATTCGACTTGCATATCGCCTCACAGTCTTGAATCCAGCCTACATCATGAGAAGGCGCCATGCAAGAGTTGCACATGACATCTTCAACACAATTGCATTCCGGAAACGGTTTAACTGAATGGAATCATTGTTCCGGCATAGTTGTGGATACTGCAATGGTGTTTCAAAATACTGGGTAGGGGCACGGTAGAAGTTTCGCTCTGCATTAACGTTAGAGCTGTCCTGTGTGCCATCTTGACTCAATAATTTTCCAATCTATTCGAAAAAATACTTATGGCAGCTGAAATACACGTGAGTTGCATCCGAGAAAGGGCCAGGCTTATTAAGCAACTAAAAATCAATATTAAATCAGTAAGAGTCTTCGGCGTACACCGTGCATCTTAGCAGAATGTCACCAGTACTTTTCTGCAGATTGCAAATTCCGAGTTGTACGATCATCGATATTACTGAGTGACACACTCTTTTTGACCTTGCCACAGCTTTCGAACAATGAACTTCCCAAAGAAGCACAGTTGCGTTCAAAATGCTATTCAACACAGCATGTCGCTCAACAGTTTATCCATTTTAACCGGTTATAGCTGCGCATATCTTCATTGCCGAATTTGCGACATCGTCGATGAGATAACTGATTCGCAGATACCTTGAGGCATCCGTACCACTGGTGGTCAGATTAAAAGAAGATATTGCCATGACGGACGGTGATTATTGCGCACAAACATCAACACAGGCGTTGATGCCATCGTTTACGATGTACTCCCGTATTTTATAAAGCTGACAGGAATAAAAATAAACTGATGATATCCAACATATAATGTTATTTTTTATTGCGCACAATCTCCATCCCTGAAAAATAAGCTTAATTCGCTCTTTTGAATCTTACTAATTGAGGAGCTTGCATTTGCAGTTCTCAAAGGTGTATCTCGAAATCGAGTTGTCTCATCGGTTTGATGTCTGTGGCAATGTTCGGCAATAGAGAGAAAATATGCACAGTATAAACACAACCAGTTTAAATGGATTAAACTGTTAGGCGATATGCAAGAGTTGAATGCACATTTTCAACACAATACACCAAAAAATAACAGGAAGAAATCATTGTTCCTGATAGTGGGATTTTGTAACTTGTTTTTCAAAATACTTTTAAGGCAGAGAATTTCACTCGAATCTCTAAGCTGTCAGTGTCATTTTAACTCAAAATTTTCCAATCTTTCCGAAAAAATACTTTGAAACTGAAAAACACGGAGTACATCCGAAAAGGGCCAAAACTTATTAAGTTATCAAAAAATCAATATTGAAACTTTTTTGACTTTTCTTAATAGCTTTTTTGAAAATTGTAATTTTTTTTAAATTTTTTTTTTTCATTGTAACCTATTTTTCTCCAGAACAACTCACTGTGCACTAGATAGCATTTTAAGTCAGCTATAACATAAGAATAATTAAAAAATTATTGACAGGTCACTTTTAAGGGAAAATCTATATTTTAGTTCAAAACACAAAACCAAACTTTTTTTACCGTGCATATTTTCTCCATATAGCACCAACAATTGTCTACAACTTTGCCGAAGACACCAAACCAATCGGACAAACCGTTTCCGAGATACAATTTTTTGAAGATATCATGTGCATTTTTCATAGGCCCTTCTCATAAGTAAGGCTAGATTCAAAATGGCGAACCAAGTATGCAAAACGGCGTTTTTCTTCCCCAAAAACTTGTATGCAAGGTTTCATGCAAATCAAAAAATATGAAAATTACTCGTTGTTGAAATGATATGGAACCGCTCATTTGAAAGTTTTTGGAAGCAAGAAATGCGTTTATGGTGGTTTGAGACCGCTCCCCCTTCTGGAAACGGGAAGCTCTCATACAAATAAAACAGAAGTTTCTGCATAATTCAAGAACTAATCAAGCAAATGGCACCAATTTTGGCATGTGGGGTTTTCTGGAGGCAACAAATGTTTCTATGATTGTTCGAGATCCCTCCCCTTTCTATAATGGTTAACTCTCATACAAATAAAACTGAAATTTATTCATAAATTGAAAAGTAATCATGCAAAAGAAACATGGAACAAAATTGGCAAGTAAACAAACGAAAGATGACAGTCAAACGCACAGCATGCTATGATGTACACATTAAAACCATCACAAATACACGCGTTCAACGCACATGTATGTGGATAGCTTATTTTCGATACATTCCTTACTAAATGTTTTCTATTCTCTTTCTTTCCATAGGTACGTCATGTGAGCTACTTAAAGGACTTGGATCTCATTGATGCAACATAAATGTATGTATTATTTATTTTTTTTCGAATTATAACCAGTCTGTTGAGTGATCAGTAGTTGATGTGTCCTCCCCTGGTCTTCAACAGTTTTTGCAAACGTTTCGGCATACTTTCCACCAGATTCTTCAGGTGTTGTGGGTCAAGATCTTCCAAGGCGTTCTCAAGAGCTTTTGGATAGTTATGTTTGTTGGTAACTCCTGTCTTATCAACTCTTGATTCCAAGATGGCCTACAGATTCTCTATTGGGTTCAGATCTGGACTCTGTGGGGGCCATTCCATAGGTTTAATACGGCAGGAACGGAAGAATGCCTTTGACTTCTTCGCGGTATGTTATGGGTCATTATCTTGCTGGAACACAAATTTGTTTTCCAGCCCAGCGAAACCTCCAAATTCTCACGCAATATGTCGATGTAGGAATCTGCTGTCATGATACCATCGATTTTTACCAAAGCACCAACACCCGCCCAAGAAAAACACCTCCACACCATCACGTTCCCTCCACCATGCTTAACTGTGCCCTGGATATGTCGATCATTATGCGCCTCTCCAGGTCTACGTCATGCACGAGCTCGTGTTTTGCTGTTGAGCAACTCGAATTTGGACTCATCAGTCCACAAAACAGTCTTCCAATATTCTAAAGGTTTATCAGCATGTTCCCGAGCAAATTTTAGTCGTTTCGCTTGGTTGGCTTTGCTAATAAAAGGCAGCTTCTTACAAAACCTGCTCTTCATACCGTGATCAGCGATCCTTCTGCGTAGAGTACTGTCCGAGATCGGTTGTTGAATCACTTCCTGATCTGTCTGAGGGTAACCTTCGGATTTTCCTTAATTTCTCGAATGATTCTCGCATCTGTTCGCGAATCTGTTCTACGTTTCTTTCCCCTTTCCTGGGCGATCAGCTACTGAACCATAGGTTTTGTACTTTGCGAAAAGTATCCATATACTTTTCACCAATCTTGCGATGCGATTTACTAACTTGCGACGAACTTGATCTTGAGCCACTCCGAGCAAAGATATCCATAAACTATTCAATAATACAAGGGGAAGTGGGGCAAAACCAGTCATATCTTCGTTCACAGAGCCGTGCGGTAGTTGAAACAGCTTTTCTTCGATTGTCCAAGACACATTCACATGGGACTAGGACTATTTGGTTGATTTTGAGCGACTCCGAGCAAAGATATCAATAAACTATTCAATAATATAAGGGGAAGTGGGGTAAAATCAGCCATATCTTTGTTCTATAAGCCGTACGGTAGATGAAATAACTTTTATTCGATTGTTCAGGAAATTTCACATAGGATAGTTTTTTTTTAATTAGTCTTTAGCGCCTCCGAGCAAAGATATCTATAAACTATTCAAGATTACGAAGGGAAACGGAGTAAAACCAGCTATATCTTCGACCACAGAGCCAGGTAGTTGAAACAGCTTTCTCGATTTTTCAGGAAATTTCACATGGGACTAGCACTATTTGGTTGATCTGGAGCCTCTCCGTGCAAATTTTTCTATAAATTGTTCAAGAATATAAGGAGAAGTGGGCAAATAAACTCTATAACTCCAAAATCATATCGGTGCGCTGATTAAACCAATTCCAGTCGATTTCCCAGACAATTTCCAAGTGGGAAACGGACTTGTTTACAGGCCGCGCTTAAAAGCGACAAAAGTTACAGATTTTTTCCTTAGTTTTTATCAGTTCTTGTGCAACGTTATTTATAGCTATTCTGGTCCTGCTCATTGGGTTTTTGACAGACCTCTGCGTCTTACATCATGATCCGATCACTTTACCCATTCGACTTTCTAAATACAACCTGTTGTTGCGTTTGCTAGGGGCTCATGATGTTGAAAGAGAATTGAAAATTGAGCGAAAAGGCATGGGTAAAGTAGTACTTGAACCAACTACGTTACCTTTGCCTGACATCCCACTGCGGGGTAGATCAAGGCATGAACGAATCCGCCACCTCAACAGGCAAGGCATCTTGTGATAGTTTCTAGCGGTAGTTTGTACACACTCTGTTATTATGTGTACATGGGAGAGAAACCTTCTCCTTTCTGGGTTTGTTTTGATACACAACGTCTGATATTACTCAAGTTATTTAGTGGTTCATGTTTGTCCTCCATACGCGTCTTCACGCACACCGCCCAAGATGGTCCGAAGCACACGTCGTTCGAAAACTAATTGGGCTTGTACCCATAAAATGACCACAAATTACTGCCGGAAATAATGCGTTTCCGTATTTATCTGCTGCAGCTGTTATTCGACGTCATCATTGCTCCAAGATACGCCAGTTCATCTACCAACTCGAAGCCATCTCCGTCAATTATCATAGTTCGGCCATTGTTAGCTGTATCACTTTGGAATCCGCCTTCCAAACGATACTAGATTTTCGAGGTACTCACCTCTAATTTCCGCTTGGTGTGCTGATCAGTAACCGCATGGAACGTTCTTCCGTCAATATCCGTGTCGTTAGCGAAAAAGATGAACTGGCTGGATTTATCGAAATTCAAAGCTCTCATTTTGACTTCCGCACGTTCCACAATAGCTTCTAGAACAGTGTTGAACAACAGGATAGGAAGATCTTTTTTTCGATTCTTTCTAGCACACCTCCAATTTACACCAATTTGAACTTGCAGACGAAAAATTGTCAGTATTTTTTTCTCAAAAACCTATTTTGATTTCAACCCGTTGCCGGTTTCCTGACCATTCAAAATCATTCTCCAGACTTTTTCGTTGATTACAGCCGATTTGTCCAACATTCACGATTTTTCCAACCAGATGAGCAATTCGGGTTTTCGCGATTGGCGAAACATTTTGCTACGAAGCCATTTTGTTTGCTGAATAAGGGGAATCAGGGGGTTTCAAGTGCACGGTTAATATAAATTAACGTAACGCTCAAGTAGACCACATTTTAATCGTGACACCCTTTAGAAGGTACCTCTGGAATTTTCTTCGCCATTGCGGCCATGTTCAATCCTCACCAACGATGAAGATAAAAGCACATCCGTGGAACAACAGCGCCCTGAAAATAATGTTATAACCATTTATTTTAGCGCTCGTGTTTGTAACTAATCGCACCAGCAAAAGGGGGGATAAGCCATGTAGGTGCCCATCCCTGCCCAGTCCGCCAAGGATAGCATGACAACTGACATTTACACGATTGCATTCACGAATGCAAACACGGGTCCGTTAATGTCAATGGCGGCGAACAGCAGCAACAGTTAGTTAGTAGCGTGGCCGATTGTCACCTGATTACAGTCGCAGAGCGAAGGTAGTAATTTTCGGTGATGGCAAATCACTGTTGTTCCACCCCGCCCCCCTACCCCGCTCGATTGGTCAGTTGATCGATGTGCTGCGGTGGGATGCGGAGGGAAGTTAATGATATTGGAAGGTTGGTACATCGGAGAGAGCACTACGCGACGATTTGTGTGGATCACTGATGGGTTGATGTTCATCGGTGTTCATCGGTTACGTTATTGGCAGGTGATTGGTGGATGGTCTTGTTAGAATAATGAGCTCAGTCACGTTCTGGCGCGTGAATAATGGAGGGAAATTGAACTCTGATTTTGATAGTCGGATTGCTTGATATCAGTATTTCAATGGGTGTGTGATTGAGAAGCAGTCATTGGCTGTGTAGGTTATTAATGACGATATGATTGAGTCGATGAATTCAAATTCGATTCGATGAATTCTCGTTGAGTTATCCGGCGTTGCACACTGTGATTGGATTTGAGGGATAAATTACATTTTGCAATCAATTTCAGTACCATGTCGATAGTTCATTGGCTCTCAAATTGTTTTTTTTTCAGGAATAGGTATAATTAGGTTTCGTAAGTTGGAAATACCACTGATTCATTTGATGTCACTTGCAAGATTGTTAGAGCAATTTTTTGGAACATTTAAATACCATCATGGTCGATTGTCAGCGCCAAAAAATTCTGTCATTTTCCAGAATTACCACCGCAACCACAACCGCAACACTTTCGCCCACTAATTAACAAAGCGAACCGTTTAAAAACTTAGCTAATCATTGCACGCACCCAACCATCTCAACCGGGCCTCTTAAAAATCCCTTCGGCTCGCAGTTCGGGGCAGTTAATGACTGAACATTCAAACTTGCCAGCAGCGCCGCTCGAGTCGAATGGAAAACGGAGGAAAAGTTACCTTCCCATCAATGTAATCGTTAAACTTTACTTACCGACCGGCCACTAGCGGGGGAGTTCCGAGAGAGAGAGAGAGAGCTCTAGGTTTTCTTCTGTATTTCCGTTGTCGTGGCACCTGTCCAGCGGCAGGACGGCATCCAAATACACATCGCCTAGCAACGGACCTCCGACAACAATAAGTTCGGGGCATAATTAAGCCGAAGGGCGGCTACTGCTGTGTTTCGGGGGGGGAAGCGAAAAATGCACGGAGGGTTTTACAAAAGGACGAAAAACGTTTAAAGGTTCGCCATAATGAGATTCGGACATTCGACGTTTCGATATATTGCCCCACTCCAGGAAGCCCCCCTGCATTTCTCTAAATAATGTAATTAAGTGATGGAGGCAACTTTTGACAGCCCTGTAGGAGGAGGAAGAGATTTTCCGGTCGGACGCATCCATTGGAATCTAAGAGAACGAGAAGTACGAAGGGCGTGGGACGGAAATTACATCTTATTTTTCCGGGAACGACGCCGATAGGAGGACCAACCCTGTTGGATGTGGTTTCGTCGTAGAATTGTTGTTGTTGTCCTTGGCAGGAAAAGTTCGACAATTAAAAGAACCAAAAGCGAGAGATGAAATGTGAATTTAGGCCATTAGGGAAAGCAGTTTTCCTGAAAAAGAAAAAAAAAACTCACCAACCCATTCCCATTTGCGCACATATGGTCCGTTTGCCGAATAGTGGTTGCCATAAAAGGGTAGAAGCAGCCTGGTGGCAATAGTCGGTAGTCAGCAGTTGTTGCGGATATAATTGCTTTGTGATGAAGCCGGATATGTAAAATGATTTCCATGAGAGCGTTTGTTGTAATTTGCTTGGGAAATGTGGGTTCAAGTGGTTTTGGGGATCAACTTTTAAGGGTGAAGTGTGCTGGAAACGGACTGAGAATTGCGGTTTGGTTGTTAGGAGTCAAGGTTTCGAATGTGGGACTTGGTTTGCAAACTGTACAACTGAAAAGCCCGGATTTTACTGAAGTTGACCATTTTCCGCTGTCGTAGTTGAATGATTCGAGTGAATTGCTATTGCGGCTGAATTGCGAGTTTGTAAGCTTTATGAGGACTTGAAAGGACTTCCGGAAATTTTTTTAAGTGGCATCGTTAATTGCTAGCACCTAATACTGCCGTTGGAGCCGTGATGAAAGAAATTGAAGCAGTTTATGGAACCAAAAGTCATGGGAAGATTTCAAAATTCCCAGACGTTACAGTTAAGTAAAAATATATGAAAGAACTCCTCCAGATCTAGAGGAAGAAAACATCAATATTTGTTTCAAACATTCAGGAAAATATGAAGAAGTCTTTCCGAAAATCTGGAAGTTTGGAACTAAACAAACTAAACAAAAGCTTTTAATAAACATGGGGTATGTTTTAAGAACTATTATTGAGAAGTGCTTTATTGGCGTCGGCGCTGTTGACGAAAAATCTCTCAAACACTCTAGGAAAAATCTCTGATTTCCCTTCGGATGGCCTCTCCGTCACTGGAAATCCGTTCTGCAATGGTATAAGGTAAAATAGGTCAAATACGTGCCAAAAACAGCCAATCCACCAAACTGTCCAAAACTTGACCCAATTGAAAGATATTGGCCTCTAATTAAGCGGAAACTTTTCGAAACTTAGAAGAAAGCAAATGGTACCGATGATTTTAAGAGAAGATGAAGCATCTTCACGGCGGCCTCAGATACGGAATCTGATGGCAGGTATACCACAAAAAGTTCGAAAATCTTACAGAAAGAGGGATTAACATCTTAATCAACTGTTTCGAATGTAGATATAATTCTATTATTATGAAATAAACAATCGGTTTTGTTGAATCATGTGTAATTTTCTTGATGATATTATTTTGGTGTCCGAAATTTAATGTAGACAGGCTTTACTAAAAGATAAAAAAATATATATATATCAAGGAGATCTTATGGAACCGCACACGATTGAGAACTTAAAAAGACTTGTGGAATTCCATTGGAAAATCTTGAGGATATTCAGATCTAGAAGAAGTTTACTAAAAAATCTGTAGCTAGTACATTCGAGGATTTCGACGATTTCATTGATAGTTTCAAGATGATCCAAAGGAACCCACTAAGCCCAAATAATCGTTAATAAACACTATGTGGAGGTCATATACAAGCATGCGCCCAGTTAACTCCATGTTGACAGTTCGAATATGGCCTTCGCGTTGTACCATATGCGGTCTTGTGTTGACTTGGAAGTTAGAATGGATCGTTGATCGAAATCTACAGGATGATCGAATTGAAATTCATTTGCACAATTTTTGTGGAATAACTGCAAGATTTCAGAAATATTTCTTCTGGAATGAGTGAATAAGTCTTATGACAAACTTGAAAAAGCGTTCAGTAAATACAAAAGAAAGCTTTGGTAAGTCAGTTGAAAAATGTTGACAAATTGTACTGGACGATATGAGATGAATCCACATGAAACACTCGTGACACCTCACGATTCAATCTGAATGGAGTTCACTGGCAAATCCCTCCAACATTTTATTCAACATAGGGAGATTATTGAAGAAACACTTTTTGTGTCCAATAGTTACAAAACATCCAACAGAGCTCAGGTAGAAGCGTTCTTCAAAGAACTCCTCAGCGAAAGTACTTCCAATCTGGTCATGAATTTGTTTCGAATGCTATGTCAATAATGGTTTTAATTCTGACTCAGGATTTCAAAGGGTTCCTACTTGGGATGGCCTCGCATCCTACCTCTAGTTTGTTTCGGAACTCTGTTTGCGATTTCTTCAAATTTCTAAATCTTAAACCCTACCTGTTTCTTGATTGCAGAGCTTAGAAAGAATCGTTCTTCATTGAACTTCTCAGTGAAATTTCTTCTGATTTGGTCACAAACTTGTTTTGAGTGCTGTGTCAAAAATGCTTTTAAATCTGACTCAGGATTTCTACGGATTCTAACTCGGATGGCCTCGCATCTCACTTCTAGTTCGTTGAGGAATTCTGTTTGCGATTTCTTCAAATTTCTAAATCTTAAACCCTACCTGTTTCTGGATTGCTTTGAATCTTCCTTTCGTATTTCTTAGATTCCAGTTTCTTCAAATACGACCGCCATGGGAATTCTTCGAATCCCATCTGAGACTCGCACTCTTGGTGTCCACAAATCTTGTAGTTGTATTCAGCCAAATGCCGCCTCAAAATTCGTCCCCAAACCTGTCGTGGGATTGGCCTAATCCCTGTCTCAGATGTACTTCGAATCCACATGAAACACTCGTGAAACATGAAAGTTCACAGGCAAATCCTTCCGACATTTTACTCTACAGGGGCAGCTTTCTCAAGAAATATTTTTTGAGTCTACAAAATTTTGAGTTGCAGAACGTCTAACAGAGCTCTGGAAAAAAAACTCCACGAGGAATTTTGATCAACTAAAAATTTGCTTCCAGCTGAAATGAAAGTAAATTACCAGAAGGTCAAGCTCTCAAGATGATCTGTTACAAGTTCATACTAGATGAGTAGATTTTAAGAATCCAATGGGAAAATAGTGAACGTATTTGAATCTAATGAATATTAATAGGAAAATCTACCAGTTACATCGTCTTTAAAAGTCTCAAAAGTCTCTTAGATTTCAGGGTAATCGTCAAAAATGTCCCAGACAAATCAACACCCAACAAGGTTCAGCGAGAAAACATTCAAATTGAATCTAGAAGGAAGCTGCTATGCCAAGAGCCAAAACAAAAGAATTCTAAGGACTTTTAGCTTTTACAAACTGTAGATTCTTATCTAAGTGAAATGAATTGTGAAATGAAGATTTTAAATCTTGTCTCGAAGTTGCGTCCAACCCTGATCCTAATGCTGCGAATGTCCCTCGGGTTTGCTCGTTTCTGGAAGGCTATAATTTCTGAATTTCCAAACCTTCGAAGCCTTGCTTTGAATCTCGGTTTCGAGAAAAACCTCAATCCCAGTCTAGAGATTCTTGAAATAAAAGTTATTTTAAAAATAAGTTATTTTAATGCTCCGTTGAATTTTGATTTTTTTTTATTATTCATTTTTCAGAAATCCGGAATGTTTCAAAGTATCCTTTTCGCAGGTTTTCTTGGAATCCCGATTTGCGACAGAATCGGCTTCGAACCGCACTTCGGCTTTGGTTAGAATTCTGTACCATGATTACTTCGAATCCCATTTGAGATTACTTCGAATATTGTGTCTGATTTTCTTTGATTCCCGTCTTGAGATTCCTTAAAATACTGCTCCTGGACTTAGGATCCTTCAGCTTATATCTCAGTATTACTACGAATACCAAGATTCCTTTCAATCTATCCACAAATTTGCTTCGAACGTCTCATAAATGCTTCTTACTCTGAACAAGACTGCTGCGAATTTCGCCTCTGGTCTGCGCTAAACCTAGGTTCGAGATTTTTTTCATTTCTTTGACTCTCAGAAGCTTCGAAGCCTGATTTTCCAAGTCCTGTTTTGGGTTTACATCAAATCCGATTGCAGGGTATCTTTAAATCTCATGGTATTTAAGTTACGTCAAATTCCGCCACCTATTCCTACTGATTCAGTTTCAAGATTTGTTCGAGTCTTGTCTCAAAACTCGTTCGAAACCGGTCGTGGCAAATCCTGTTTGAAATCCCGTCCCGTAATTGCTTCGAATTGCGCCTCTAGAATGCTTGGAATTTCACCTCTACTCGGATTTGCTTAGCATTCCGGGTCGAGTTTACTCTGAATCTGGATCGGAGTTTCCTTCAAATCATGTTCCGGTATTCCTTCGAATCCTACTTCAGAATTCTTTAGAATTTTCATTCGAACTTTCTTTGGAACTTAGCGTCAATTCATCTATCAGGATTTCTACTCTCTTTAAACTATATAAATTCTGGTTCAAGCTTGCGTTTTATTAAGACAAACAATTACAACGATTTTTTTTCATTTCTTAGAAGCTTTAAAAATTCAATAAACTGCAAATTCTCTACAGGTTGCTTTGAATCCCGTGCCAAAATTGCTTAGAATATCGACTTGGAATTTTCCCAAACCTACCTAGGGATGTCTTTGGATCAAGTCTTGCAAGTCTTCGCAAGTCACATTAAGGTTCCTTCGAACGCTTTCTCGAATCTTCCATGAAGCCAATATCTTAATATCTTTCAATCTCAATTTGGCTCAATTGATTACTTCGAATCTTACCTCGAGGTTAATTTGCATTGGATCTGCTAAACACATCGACTCGGGTATTGTTCGAATATTGTTTAAGAGTTCCTTTGAATCCTGTTGCCTCAGATTACAACTCCGTGGATCTCTTCAAATGTTTTGCTCGGAGTTTCTCTGAAGCTACTCACGAAGATGGGAAGACTGATTTAATCCATCCCGAAGAAAACACGCGGAGAGATTTAGAAAAATTCAGAGACAACAAATATCGGGTTGGAATTCGGAAGGACTCCAAAGTAATCTCGAAATAGAGAAATCGATTTTCTTCGAATTCCGCGAAAAATCTGTCCGGGATTGCTTAGAATCCAAGAAGAAATTGGAACAACATTTTAAAAGTAATCCTGAAACTGGATTCATGGAATTCGATTCGGAGAAATCCAGAATTTTGGATTGGCTCCGAATTTCAAAGATTGCTTAAAATATTGCCTCAAGTGGGCTTTGGATCTCGCCTTTCGATTGCTTCGAATCTTATCTCGTAGTTACTTTGACTTTCATCGAGTTCTGTTGCCCTTGACTTCTGCCCCGTGGATCTCTTCAAATAGGAATCGGACTTTTTTAAGCTAATCACGAAATGGTAGATGGAGCGCTAAGCTGATGCAGTCCAACCCGAAGAAATCCCCTGGTGAGATTCGGAACAATTCAGGGCAACTGATTTTGAGGTGGAATTCGAATTTTGCTTCAAAATCGCAACGAAATTTGTCCAGAGACAAGGACAAGTATTCTCGAGCAAGATCCAATCCAGTCCCAAGACATAATTCAAATTTCTTTTACATAGTACACCGCAAAATTTGTCGGGACTTTTTAGAATGCAAGACGAAACTGGAACGAAATTGCAGTTGCGGTTAAAAGGAAATCCCACCGGGATTCATGGAATTCGATTCTCAGAAATTCAAAAAAATCATATCTTGGATTGGCTCCGAATTTCGAAAGTTGAACTGAATTTCGACCAAAATGGCCTTCGAGTGCTTCGAATTTTTCTTCCGAAGTACTTGAGATTGAAACTTTTTAGCATCTTGCCGCGGGATTTCTTCGAATCCTGTTTGAGATTTTTTCCAAATTCTGTCTGAGAATCCCATTTAATCTTTTCTAAGGATTTCAGTGATTATTGTCTAAAAATTTCTACCATCCCTAGACGGAATTCTTATGAACTCTCTGTCTTGGGTTGCATTCGGATTCCGTATAGAGATGTTTTCAAATCCTGTCTCAAGATTCGTACAAATATTGTTCCGAGATTCTTCCGAATTTCCTCCTCAAGATTCCTATGAATTCCGTGTAGGGGTTCTATCATTCCTTACCTTGCCTCTACTGCAAACAGAAGTCGTCTCCAATCAACATGATCCATGGCTCGAGTCCCTTCGAATTTCGGAGAGGGTTACGACAAGGTGATGGATTGTCTTGTTTGCTTGGAGGGTGTGATTCGAATGGTACGATCTTAAGGACGACCTTCGAACTTCGCTTAACGACGTTGATGTTGCAGCACACAACTTTCACACGATGGCAGAAACATACTTATCGTACCAATCAGACCAAGGCCAGTGTGGCTTCTGCTATACACAGAAGTTGTCTCCATTGTAATCGGTCCATAGCTGTACCTCGCCAGCCTCGCTGTCTGCGGAGTGTCCGCTGATCGATCCACCTTGCTCGTTGAGCGCCTTTTCTTCTTAAACCCGTCTGTTCGTTATCGAGAATCATTTTCGTTCAAAGACACCAAGGGCGCGCCAAGCAGAAACGTACATCAGACTTAAGGCTGGAGCTAGTAGGATTGGGCTTGTCATCAATACACTAAGGTTTTTTTTTGCACGGTTTTTTTTTACACGGGTTGTTTTCTGTGATAACTCCAGAACGGAACAACTTATCGACCTTATTCAAATCACGTTTTAAGTTTTGGGCAAAAAGTAATCATATGGCAGTTTTTCAAAAAATTCACAATTTTTGGTGAAAATGCATGGAAAGTTAACGCATACAAACAAAATCGAAGCAATATTTTTTTTTACACGGCTCCATACTAAAAGTGGAACGTATCCTCCGTGCAAAAAAAAAAACCTTAGTGTACGTTGAAAAGAAACTTCATGAGAAGAAGAGGCTCCCGGGAAAACAATGTTAGTCTCCAACCACGAGTTAAGATCGATGGTGATGAAATCGAGGCGGAAAACGGAATAGTGTATCCAATGTAGACTCATTGGTGGCCGCCTTTGATGACACCAACAGAGAGATACAGAGGCGCATTATGGCTTTCTTCAACTCCGATCGACGAAATACAAAAGGGACCATCGACAAGACATTAATTAGACTGGCAGTCCTCTACGACCACGAAACATGCACAATGTTTGTATTGAGCTCGATCTTCGGTGTTGTGCACAGGGAAGACGGAACGGGGAGGAGCCGCAAGAATTACGAAGTTCATCAGTTAGTGGAAGAATCTCCTATCGTTCATATAGCCTAAAATTGGTCGACTCCGGTGGGCTGGGCATGTCGTAAGAATTTGCCATCCTCGCAGTGTGCGGTGTGGATGACGAGAGTTTCGCAGAGCTACTCAAGTACTTTGTGGTTCACTCGCTTTCTGCACGTTCCGTAGATTATATACTGCATTGAAAAATACCAAGGGCCTACGAGCATAGTCCATGTTTTGTAGCCCTAGATGACTACCGGTCGAATCAACGTCTTGTAGTTAATCAACCTTGTTGTTCGGTGAAGTTTGTGCGATGTATGCGTCTTACGGAGTCCAAAGTATGAAAGATTACCAACCTTAATGTGTCGTTATATCTTTCTGTTGGTGTCATTATCGGCGGTCACCAAAGAGCCTATTCCGTTACCACCTCGATTTCATTATCGTCGATCTAAACTCGTGATGGGAGGCTAACGTTGTTTGTTTCGTGAGCCTCTTACTTTCGTGTATTTTGTTTAACCCTGGTAGTTTCGGCGGCCTTAAGGGGATTCCATCTTATTCCGTCATTTAACGGGATCGCGTTTTACACGCTTAAAAATTTTTACCGTAGTCGGTTGATTTGTACCGAAATCTGAACATCTGAACTATGACAACTATGAGGACATCGTCCGGTTCCATTAAGAGAATTTCGTCATGAGGATCACGCAAGTATTTATTTTGGGACTCCTTCAAATCTCTTTCTGACATTCATGCGATCCTTTCTTGGCAATCTTTCTAAATTACAGATCGAGATCTTGACTCGGGATTTGCGTTCGGGATATATCGGGAAGTTCGTCTAGAAAATCGCTAGTGGTTTGAACTGATTTCTTTGAAGGCCATCTCAATGATCTGAACTAGATTTTAAATCATCAAAATAACACAGAAAAATACACATTTTTTTCTAATAGAATAGGGCTTGTATAGTCCCATAGTAGCTTGAGAGAAGGCTGTAAGATTCAGGCTAAAATGAACTCCCAGAACTATCAGGTCCGAAAAATTGATTTCATGATCAACCAGGAACCTTTCGAAGTAAATTAGGAGCGGGTGTCCTTTTCGCAAGAAAGACTTGAAATTAGCTCCAAGGGTTTAGCAAAGAAGAGTCAAGAGGACACTCACGATTTCATCATTTCAAAGACGTTAAAAGGCACTGTCAGCGCTCTTTTATAACGAACGAAACTTTGACTTCCAAATTTTATTCAGAGGACTTAAATCACCAACAGGCTCGAAAAACTATAATTTAAAAGCCATTCTAAAATCAATCATGGGTTCAAAAAAAAAAGAACCCCTCCGATCAACTTGTTGACACAGGGCCGATGATGCCGGTCGGTTTGGGGAGTTTCACCATTGGCACGATGCTGCTACGTCACCTTCAAAGCTCTTTTTCATGCACACCGGTAACTGCCTCCTATTCCCCGGATCGTTACCGACCGTCGCCCTATCGTAACCGAAAATCAAACATTCCCAAACGCACACAGACACACTGCCATAGGTCGCCTTTTCACGCAAGCCTTGAAAGCAAATTAATGTCGAAACTTCTCCTCGGAACGGAACCACCAGCAGCACCGCCACCGCACCTTCACACATCGCTTCGTCCTGACCTTAATTTTCGCCATCATCGTTTGGAGCATAAAAATACACTCCCCGGCTTGCACATAGAGCCGGTGATGTCCTGGGTGCCTGTTCAAAATCACGGAAGCGGAAAGTGGAAAAGTCGCTGACGCCAGCCAGCCAGGATCTTTTTTGCCGGAGCTTTTCGCCCTTTCTATGAGATGTAGCACATGGCGAAAAGTCGCGCACCTTCGCTCAGTCAGGTATGGCGATAATGACGTTGGAATCTTCCTCGGCTGTGGGTTCGAATTCCGGTCCAGTTGAGCCCCAGTAGCGACGTAATAAAGCGATAGAAGACGAAGAAGAAGAACTCCTAAAATCGCCAACCTCCCAGGAGGGCATCATGAAACGAAAAGCTTTTTCTCTTTTTTTTTCGTTTCAGTGCCGACTGAAGGATTAGAAAATCAATAAACTTTCGGTGTATGAGATGGAAATTGGTTTGCCGGGAAAAAGGTGAAGTGGGTACACATTGGTAAAGTGCGTGAAATGTTGAACTTTTCCAGCTGGTTGTTGAAAGCTATAGCTTGGGATTGAGTTGTTTGCTGCCTTCTGGGAAGAGTTTCCTTTTCGATGAGTAACTTAAAATGAGGAAAGAAAGTTCGCAAGTAATTTCGAGCTTGGCAGTGATTTGCTAGCTACCGGGGGATATTGAAAAGGATACGGATACCGGGCAGTTCGATAAAAGTCAGGGGCGGGTTTTGAGGATACAAGTCAATTAGTTAGCTTTAATCCACCCTGAGGGAAGTCAAGATTCGCCCACACGCAGTTCGTTTCGATTTATCGACTAAGCAGATCATCAATGCAAATTTGCCCGCTTCATCTCGTAAACACAAATAAACTTCAAATGAAATGAAATCCTCTCCCCATCAGTCATCAACAAATAAATCGTCGGTGTTCATAAATAAAAGCTGGCCCACTCCCAGCCCGAAACAAAAAGCAAAGTTTGCCAAACAAAACAACGATAAAACATTTGAAAGTTATAGACATGCATCGTTTACCTTTCAATTTCATTTTGCCAAAGTAATAGAATTAACGTTTCATTCATTTATCCTCGTTTCCTCCTCTTCTCTGTGCCCCTAAAAACAAATCATCAGGGACGGAGAGAGCGCTTTCCCACCGCACTTCCCACTCAAAAGTGAGTTTGTTTTTCTTTCGCAGCCCCAACACGAGTTAACACTCCGAAGAGTGGAGGGAAGAAACAGTCAACCGTGCCATCGCATCGGTACAGTAGAGACCGCTGTGGCAGGTGGGAAAACTTTCCCCATTCCTGAACCCATCCCCGCTCTCGGTTTGCCACTAATTTCCTTGGATCGAAGGAAAAGAGAGAGTGAGAGAGAGTTAGAGAGGAAAAAGAAACCCCTCGCCAGTCACGATATAATGAAAATTTATAACGATCGTGAAAATAACATCAATCCTTATTGTTATTGCCTGCATTCACCCAAGTCATGATGCCACCGTCTGAGCTCAGCGCTACTCCTGAAGAGCCAGCAGCGGTGTAGGGTTTCCTCCGTGACATGACGACCGACACCGGAGACAAAGACCAGGACCAAGACGAAGATGCCGGGCGAAGGTGGTGAGCTTCCGTGTGGAATAGTCGAGCAAAAGGAAAAGTGGAAATTGTATTAATGGTGGACGCATGGCGTTGTTTGTGCACGGGGTGGCAGCACCTTTGACTTGCTTCAGACGGGGCCAGTCGGGAAGGTTACCAACGATAGGGTTGACGGATTGATCCGTTATGGTTTTATGATATCAATCACAGGGAATATTGTAGATCGGTGTTTCAAATGCTTCGGATTTTTACGAGAGCTGTCTCTTGAGCATTTCAATCATCGTCCTGGAAATTATTTGAATCTCAAGATTACTTTAAATCCTGTCCTCCAATTGCCTCAATTATATTTTTTAATGGTGCGAGAGATCCAAGATACCGAGCGGCTACCCTTAGAAACCAGGTTTGTTATTTTTCAAAATAAATCCCTCCATTCCTAACTGTTGGTTTAAGTCGGTTCTCAGACTCGAAGTTTTAACATATTTTTTTATTTTACTGCAATAAACCATCCATAGTTGTGCGTGGCCCCAACAGCATCGTTACTGTTGGTTTAAATCGGTGCTAAAGCTATGTCCATTTAGAATCCGGAATAATAAAATCATCTGTATCTTGGTTAAAGATTGATGTACAAATAAGTTGAATACATCAAAACAAAGGTAATTCACTGTACTTTAAGGAAAAAATATCAATACAAATCATTTCTCTTCGTTTCTAATGACAATTCGCACTTTCTTCTTTATTCCTCCCATCAAACGCTGGACAAATCCGGAGTCAACTTCCTTGGCACATTTGTTCCACATTTTGGTCATCTGAGTTGTTTCCCGAGCCGTTTTTTCCGCTTTTCTTAAGCTTCCGCTTCATTATTGCCCAAAATCTCTCGATGGACCGGAACTGCGGGCAGTTGGGTGGATTCATGATTTTATCGATGAAATCTACGTTATTATCGCAGTACCACTGGATGACTTCCCGGCTGTAGTGGTAACTCGCCAAATCTGGCCAAAAATTCACGGGACCTTTATGGGCTTTAATGAAAGGTAGTACGTGGTTTTTTAGGCATGCTTCTTTGTACAGCTTCGAGTCCATCGTCTTATTCGTCACAAACACTTTGGTCTTTGCTCCGCAGCTGCATATCCCTTGCCAAATCATCAGTTTTTTTGGCAAATTTGTCCATAAAAGCAAACTTCACAGGAACATCTCCTCGTGCGGTCGTCATGAAGAAAAGTTGACCAGGAAGCTGTCCGAAATCCATTTTGACGTAGGTTTCATCGTCGAAAACCTGCTGGTACAATTTCCGAGCTCGAGAAACATGTTGCAGTGCGAAAATGTTGTGATTCGTACACATGTTGCAACGACTTTGTTTTCATGTAACAGCAACAAAAAATCGTCTTGCTATTATTGCAACACACTGGGTACATAGAAACATTCTTTTATCAACAACAGGAACAGAAGAATCAATTGTTGCGGCCAAACAAATTACTGATAAGAGAGGAACCAGCCGCCGGCTGAAAGTCTCTCTAATAAAGATACCTAACCTAACCTAACCAAATTACTGATCTGAGTAATTATAAAATTGGTTGTGGATAGACTTCCACCTGAAGAAAAATGCCTGTATAAAATAACACACTGAAAGAAAACGAACACTATCAAAGGCAAACTTATTGCAAATTGACTACTGTATCAGGTAAAAATAAAAAATATGTGCATTTAAGGCCTGAATTTCAACTCAAAACATCCTGAACATGAAGAAGTCCAGAGCTTAGGATCTACAGTTGTAACTGTAGCTTTTCCGATTCTGCAAATTTACGGTATCTATTCAAACATGTTCATATGATTTTCTGGAAAATCAACATATTATGAGATAATCTGAGATGTTCTAGGTCGCCCAAACTGTCCGGGAGTTCAGCACTTATGATATCTACAGTTGAAACTGTAGTTTTTTTTGGCTATAAACAGTTATGACATGTATTCAGCCACGTTCACCGAATCTTTTGGAAAGTCAAGAAACATTTTGAGATAATCTGGGATGCTCTAGGTCATCCAAACTGTTCTTGAGTTCATAACTTTGGATCTATAGTTGAAACAGTAGCTTTCTTAGCTGAAGAAATTAGCGATATTTATTCAATAAAGTTCATCAAATCTTTTGAAAGGTCAACAGACATTCTGAGATAATCTGGGATGTTCTAGTTCATAAAAACAGCCCTGAAGCTCATAACATCGGTACTACTATTCTACTACGGTCATACTATTACTTATAGATTTCGGAGAGGAACGACGGTGAGTGGTGCAAATACTGGTCCCCACCAATATTAGTTAACGGATTCCTCAATTATGGGTCGGTGGATTCCCCCATTGTGGGTTAATGGATTCCCCCATTATAGTCGGTACATGCTAAAAATAAATCCAACAGCAGGAGATAATTTCTCACCCATGTTAAGCAGTATTGGGAGAGGGACAAATCGCTAGAACCAGATCATAGCAATAGGTATCATAAGAGCGCGATCGGTTGCATAAGCTTCTACCAGTCAAGGGGGTATCCTCCCCCTTGCCTACCTTGCATTGGGTAGCTTGGTAAAGGGTTATGCGCCTGATCAGATACTACCGTTCAATGCCCTCCGCTCGTTTTCAAACTTGTATCTTTCATTTTCGAAGCCTGCCGTTACCCTATACGGAACTATCAACACCCTTTTTCTTCATTTCTATTCGTTCTAGCAATAAATTACTGTCCACTCCTAGAGCATCTCATGGAGATGAGAAATTATCTGCTTCTATCAAACTTCATTAAAAAATAAGGTCAGGCAAAAAGTTCTCAGGAGTACAGCAAGCACTTCTTAGTAGTTCAAGCAGGAATATACCAGAAAATTCAGGACCAAACATCCCCGATTTTCAAGATCAACATCCTAGAATATTTAAAAGGAGACTTCCCAGAGCTTCAGAAAGATACTTCCCGGATGTTCGGGAGAGAACTTCCCCGGAAAACAGGAGAGAACTCCACAGAGCTTCGGGAAGAAGTTTGGAACTTTCCAGAGGTTCTCGAACTCTTTAAAGAAACTAAAAATTCCATCCTAATAATTCAAGAAAAAACTCCCTACCTATAATTTCTCAAAAACTCAGGAAAAAACTTCCACAAAGCTTAAATTGTTACGTCCTAGAAATTCAGAAGAGAACTTCTCGGAAGTTCTGGGATGGACTTCCCAGAATTTCCGGTACAAATTTCTCGAAAGTTTAGTTGCAACTTCCCATGAATGCTAGAGAGCTTTACCAATTTACAATAGTGATCATTTCAGAATTCCAGAAGAGGCTTTCTCAATGTTTAGGGGGAAAAAAAACCTCTCCAAAGAACAGAAATGAACTTCCCAGAAGCATAGAAGGTATTTCCTTGTAGTTTGAGCCAGAATTTCTCAGAAATTCAGAAGTAAACTTCCCCGAATTTCAGATAAAATTTTCCCAAAAGTTCAGAACTTCTCAGAATTTCAGGAAGAAACTTCCAACAAATTTAAGGGAACTTTTCGAGAAATTCTGGAAAGGATTTTCCAAAAGTTTCGGTAAAATTTTCCTCGGAGTTCAGGATGGAACTCGTTAGCGGTTTGGAAAGAATAAGCTCAGGCAATAACTTACCCGAAAAACAGGGAGAAACATACCAGAGAGGGCACTACCTTTATGTTCAGGAAGGAATCTCTCAAAAATGTCAGGAGAAAACCTTTCTGAAGTTTAGGAGAGGACTACCCAGAAGTTTAGTTGGAACTACACAGAAGTGCTAGAGAGCATCCCTGAAGTTCAGAATAGAACATTCCAGAATTCCAGAATGAGGTTTTCTCAAATATTAAGGAATTTTCAGAAGTTCAGGTAGATACTGTTGGCGCGATTACCCTACATTGTGATTTTTCTTTAACAGTGATAACACCAAGGTTCCAGCGGTGGGTAGCACCACAGAACTTACCAGCACAAGAAAGCAACTTTTAACGACACAATTTACTTCTGTGCTGACTGAAGAACTTCTAATGACTGACGATAATGACGATGATTATTCGTTGGGTCGGGTACGTTCTCGCGAAAGTAGCTGAGCAAACGAGGTTGCCAGAGGAGCAAGAAAAACTTGGTCTAAAAGTGCGACCGTTAGCACCAGTTATAGGATATGGAGACACATTCTCAGATTGTGCTGCCAGAAACAACAGATGCTTATCCGAAAAGCAGGAAGAAACTTTCCAAAAGTATAGGGGCTACTTCCTAGTAGTTCAGGCAGGAATTTCTCAGATATTCAGGAACAAACTTCCCCGAAGTTCAGAAGAAAACTTCGTTAAAGTTCAGTAGAGGAATTCTCAGAAGTTCTGGAAGAAACTTCCAAAAAAATTAGAGAGAATTTTCAAAAAATTCCTCAAGAAGAATACTTTTCCAATCTTTTGGATAATCTTCCTCGCCGATCAGGACTTATCTGAAATTTGCAAAGTTACTACGTTCAGGAAAAAAAAACTTACCAAATGTTTCTGGAGGTAATGTTGGGTTGTTACTTGGGAATTTTTAAGAAAATCAGGAGTGACTACCAAGAAGTTTACCTCCGTAAAGGTCAGGAAGAAACTTCCCAAAACTTTAACAAAGAGCTCTGGAGAAGATTAGGTGAGAGATAACCACTGACGAAGCAAAGAAGCAGTCTTTCCAACATGATTTATATGACCATTATGATATTAATTGCCCATGTAACCATATTAACATATGATACACACCATCTTCCCAACCGTTCGCTTCGTACTATGAGCTAGAACACCAACCCATGAAGGAATTAAAAGTCCTTGGTTTGAGACATTTGATTGGTAAGGAGACATCCCTGAAGTTTAGCAGAAATGTTTAAACAAATTCCAAGAAGTTTAACAATATATCAAAGAAGTAGTCAAGAATTCTTCAAAATCTTCTAAAAATTAAAAAATAAAATCATTTGAGCATTTGAAGCCTGATTTTCAACCCAGAACATCCTTAACATGAAGAAGTTCGGAACTTAGGATCTACAGTTCTACAGTAGCTTTCCCGATTCTGCAAAGTTACGATATCTATTCAAACATGTTCATATGATTTTCTGGAAAATTAAACATATTATGAGATAATCTGAGATGTTCTAGGTCGTCCAAACTGCCCGGGAGTTCAGAACATAGGATTAAATTAGATGTCTTTATTAAAGAGACTTTCGGTCGGTAAAATCATAACATAGTATCTACAGTTGAAACTGTAGCTCTTTTGGCTACACAAAGTTATGAAATGTATTCAACCACGTTCACTGAATCTTTTGCAAGGACAAGACACATTTTGAGATAATCTGGGATGTTCTAGGTCATTCAAACTGTTCTTGAGTTCATAACTTTGTATCTTTTGGGAAACTGTAGCTTTCTGAGCTTAAAATATTAGCGATATTTATACAATAAAGTTCATTGAATCTTTTAAAAGGTCAACCGACACTTTGAGATAATGTAGGAGGTTCTAGGTCAATTAAAATGTTCTGGAGTTTAGCACTGAGGATCTACAATTGCAACGATAGATTTTTCAGCTATACTGATTTACGATATGTATTCAACCATGTTCATTGAGTCTACTGGAAAGTCAACAGGCTTTATTAGATAATCTGGGATGTTCTAGGTCATCCAAACTGTTGGAGAGTCTCCCAACTTCTATCTGGCTTTCCACCGCCCGGTGAACGTATCCTTCTTTATAATTTAGTTGTCGTCAAAGGACCTTTCTCCGCACGAATATCCACACATTCAGTCCAAATTCACCACAGAACATACATTTATTTGTCTTTTAATACACAACTTTATTCACTAAAAACACAACATTTATTTTACAAACTAGACTACATTTATTCTTAAAAACTAAACATAAATTTCTCGGAGTTAGACTCCGGACAACCGATCGCTACGATTGCAATATTGCACACTGTCTGCCCTACTGACCTACTCAAGTAGCACACCACGATCATAATTAGTTGCAGCAACTTGATTATGACTAACAAAGGCACATTTACGTTTTCTCAACTTAATTGCAACATGTGTGCTACTAGGGTAGTTATCAATGTTTACTTTCTAATCGTACAATTTACTTCCTACTCTATCCCGTCAAATTCTCTCCCACTCTCCGCGTTTCTCATAGGTAGTGGTGAATGACCGCGGCCAACCGGTTCACTATTACTGACTCCTAGGCAACCGATTGGTAGCACAGTAGAGTCGCTAAATCCGCATACAGTCTAATTCAGTCGGCTGCATCCATTCGCTCATATTACTCGCAAACACAAACTATTTTTGAGTTAATAACTTAGGATTTCCAGTTGTAACTGTAGCTTTTTTTAGCTAAATAAATTAGCGATATGTATTCAATAAAGCTCATTGAATCTTTTGAAAGGTCAACCAACATTATGAGATAATCTGGGATGTTCTTAGTCAGTCTACCTGTCCTGGAGTACTGAACTTAGGATCTTTAATTGTAACTGTAGCTTCGGTTCGGTTTTACAAAGTTATGGTATGTTTTCAACCATGCTTTTTAGTCTTCTGGAAAGTTAGCAAACATTATGAGATGATCTGGGATGTTCTATATCAGCCATGCAGGTCAAAAATTAGGATCTCAAATTTTAACTGTAGCTTTTAAGGCTATACCAATTTACGATATGTATGTTCACATGTTCACATGTTCACTGGATCTTCTAAGTCTTCTAAGTCATCCAAACTATTATGGAGTTCAGAACTTAGAATCTTCAATTGGTCGGAGTGCTGCCAGATTGCACCTAGCGGCTGTTTCGGCATTATGCGTACCTGTACCCATACAATTTACTTTGTTCTCTTTAACCAGTGATGAATCCATTTGTTCAAAACAACACAACGCAACAGAATGCACAAAGAAAATACTCCAAAAAACGAGAAAATTAATATAAAATCAAATCAAAACTTTAAATTACTGATCGCTCAAATATTGACAGTACAATACTAGTCGGGATTGCAAAATCTTTGATGAAACGATTTGCAATAAGTAGGGGAATGTCACTGGAAACGGTTATGGTTGAAAATATGAACACAGCAGCTGTTGCAAATGTATGCAAATTTTGTATTGCCTAACATCCCACTGCGGTGGATCGAGGAACGGACGAATCCACCACCTAAACCGGCAAAACTACATGAGCGCGTACCAACACGTAACTTTCGCCTGTTGAGGTGGCGGATTCGTCCGTGCCTCGACCTACCCCGCAGTGGGATGTTAGGCAAAGGTAACGTCCTTGGTTCGAGTACTACTCTACCAATGCCCCTTGTATGATATGCTTTAGTTCAAGTTAACAGAACAAAGTGTAATGCAATCGTATGTTTTGCTTTAAGCTGTAAGTATCCATCTTCCATCTTTACTAAATATCCCATATCCCTCGGCAAAGTTTTCGAGATTTGTTACTTTTGATCATATGAAAATTTGAGGAGAATTAAATAAAGATGCAGAATGCAGACATACACAGCCACTTTGGTCGGCTCAAGATTTAGTCAAATTCGACTCAGAAGAGCAAAAACTGGAGTTACTCATAGACTGAGGAAAACAACAGATATTGGTAAAAGATTGAATTGAATTGCATTTCTTTATGAGAAAGACTTATATGATATATGAGTAAAGGTCATTCATTCTTGATGTATGATGTATGATGTGCATGATACTTAATGTATATTATTTGATACATGATATGTACTACCTTCCATTGTAGCACAGAAACTAAGGCCGAATGCAATAGGCTCTTCTCTCTGTTGGACTTGATCAAGCTTTAATAACCACACTGTTTATCCTAATCATGCCATTGGATAATAGTGATGGGTCCAATTCTCAAAACCGTATGTTATATAAGTTTTATCAAATATGAGGGAAATTCGGGCAAAATGGACCACTTCCAAAGGTCAAACGGATTGGATTGGATTGGATTTATTGGTTTTTTCGGATAATTTTACATAAGTACAGTGCAAATGAGGGTTATATTTGTGACATCAATCACTTTCACTTTTTTTAAACACTATTTTTTAAAAAAACTTTTTTGAGCGTATTAGTAGAACGATTGTGATTGGGAAACTAGGAGAATTTAAAATTTAACACTTCATTTGATCACTTTTTAAAAAATAAAAAATTAAACCTTGAAACACTTTTTTTAAATTTTCGCTAGAATTCGCGAGCAAATTCCATTTAATTCCACTATGAGCTTATCTTTTGACAGATAGGCCTATTTCGTCTGCTACTTACAGACTTCTTCAGTGTCGAGTGCTCGACTTGAAGGAAACATCATAGTAGGTCTAGTATTTATAGTAAGTTTGTTGGTACCGCGGTATGTGAGGTAGGGGTGGGTAGAGAAGTTCTTGAGTGTGTTTATGTATTTGTTCATATACCTGAGATGTTGTTTGATACCCACCAGGTTATTCATTATTACTTCGTTTGAAGTTAGTCAAATTGGTGTGTTGTTGTGTAGTGAGTTGTTTTTGTGTGAAGGTATAAATTTAAACAGCCACGAATATCCGTTTCCTTGATCCTTGTTAAGCAATTTTTGGAATTTTGTTTGTGGATTGCTATGCTTTCCGCTACATTTAGTTTCAGGGGTTTGTGATATGTCTTAAGATTTGTATGTTATTTAAGTTTAAAAAATGTTCTTCATTGAATATATGTTCAGCTACTTTTGATTTAAAATGGTGTATGATCCCTTTGTCAGTGTCTTTGTTGGCTTTAGTGACTTCTGCAATGTGTTCTTTGAATCGAATATTGAGATTACGTTTAGTTTGTCCAATGTAGATTTTGCCGCAATGGTCACAAGTTATTTTGTAGACCCCGGATTTGTTTAGACTGTTAATGGGGTCTTTAGCCGACCCTAATAGGTTTTAAGTTGATTATTTTTACTAGTATAAACTATTTCAAAACCGAAGTTGCGTAGGATTGGTCGTAATTGTGTAGTGTGGTTATCGTATGTCATTGCTATTCTTTTAAGTTGGGGTTGTGTATCTGTTAATGTGGTGAGTGATTGTTTGTATTGTTTTTGTGTTTTTTTGTTGATTACGTTTTGTATTAGTTTTCGGGAGTAACCGTTCAAGTGTGCTGTGTCAAAAATGTAGTCGAGTTCTTTAGTTATGCCGTTTGGACTTAGGGGTAATGTTTGTATTCTATGTATCATGTGGTTAAATGATGCTATTTTGTGTTGGTATGAGTGGTTAGATGTATGTGGTATTGTGCGTTGTGTGTTTGTTGGTTTTCTGTAAATTTCAAATGTGAGTTTAGAATGTTCTTTCACTACGAGCAAGTCCAAAAATGGTAATTTGTTATCTTTTTCAATTTCATAAGTGAATTCTATGTTTTTATGTGCGTTGTTTAAGGTTTTAGAGTGGGAGTTAAGAGATCTTTCTTTAAAATGCAAAACACATCATCAACGTATCTATACCAAACGGTAGGTAGTTGATCTTGCAATTGTTCTTCGAAATTTGCCATGAAGATTTCGCTCAGAAAAGGAGAAAGGGGGTTACCCATAGGGGCGCCTTTTAATTGTTTGAAATGTTCATTTCTGAAGGAAAAGTAATTTTCTTCCATACAAAGTTGTGTTAGTTTTATGTATGATCGTACTTTTTTCCTCCATGTTATGTCGTCATTTTGAAAAAGTAACCACTTTTCTAATAAATTGATTGTATCTTTTACTGGAATTGAAGGGAAGAGGATTTGACGTCAAAGATACTAAAATTTCATCTTCTTTTATGTCTGTGTTTTGGACAAGCTCTGTGAATTGTTGTGAGTTTTAATTGATCTACTTGGGAATTGTTTGGGCATGTTTTGAAATTGTTTAACTAACCATTTTGCAATTTTGTGCGTGGGTGATCCTATCGCTGAAATGATTTCACGCATTTCATTTCCCAGTTTATGAGTTTTTGGAAGACCTTTGATTGTAGGTAACGAAGGATTTGACTCTCTAAGATTGTTAATTTCATTCCCAAATGATAATTTACATTCTTTGAGCGTTTTCTCCACACGTCTTATCATTCCCGGAATGGGATCTGATCGCTATTTTCTGTAGGGGCCATTATTTAATTTTTCTATCATGGTGTTTTCATAGTCCTTTTTATCTATTATTACTGTACAATTTCCTTTGTCTGATCTCAAATAATAGACCGGTTTTTGTTTTAATTCCTGGAGTATGTTGTGTTCTTGTGTGTTTTGTTTGTTTTTGTCGTGTTTGTGTTTTTGAGGATATTGGCTGTTTCTGTTCTGATTTCTTGTATTTGTGATGTGTGTAAGTTGTTAGTGTTGATTGCTGTCTCTATGTCAATAATGGTTCGTGTATTGTCAGGATTTGAATCTATTGCGTAATTGAGTCCTTTGTTAAGTAATTTTAGTTGTTCTTCTGTGAATTGTTCTGGGGAACGGTTTATTACTAATCCTTGTATATCTTGAACTGTGTTTAGCTTTTTAGGAATTTTATATTGAGACTTTTTTAGTTTTTGAATTTTTGTCAAGTAACTTTCTTTTCTTTCTGATTCGCAACGTTCCGCGACTGTTACTTTGGTGAGAAACATTGGAAAACTATCTGGGTACTGTTTTGCTAATTTTAAATGTAGCGAATAACATTCTAATGTTTTGTGTTAAGTTTACCGTGTAATGCTTTAATACTTCTACGCAATAGATCATTTCCATTTTTTTAATTATTTGGGTATTCGTAGCAGTTTTGACAATTACCTTGTGACTTATTGGTGTGATCCTTTGTCGAGAACACCGCGTTAAGAACACGATATCCTTGTGTAGACCTGCGATGTTTTCTTCAACTCGATGAACTTATTCGGCTCTGATTTTAGGCTTGGTTGCCATTTTCACTTTCACTTTTTTTAAACACTATTTTTAAAAAAACTTTTTGAGCAGTATTAGTAGAACGATTGCGATTGGGAAACTAGGAGAATTTAAAATTTAACACTTCATTTGATCACTTTTTAAAAATAAAAATTAAACCTTGAAACACTTTTTAAATTTTCGCTAGAATTCGCGAGCAAATTCCATTTAATTCCCACTATGAGCTTATCTTTTGACAGATAGGCCTATTTCCCTACCTGTAAGTAGCAGACGAAATAGGCCTATCTGTCAAAAGATAAGCTCATAGTGGAATTAAATGGAATTTGCTCGCGAATTCTAGCGAAAATTTAAAAAAGTGTTTCAAGGTTTAATTTTTATTTTTTAAAAAGTGATCAAATGAAGTGTTAAATTTTAAATTCTCTAGTTTCCAATCACAATCGTTCTGCAATACGCTCAAAAAGTTTTTTAAAAATAGTGTTTAAAAAAGTGAAGTGAAAATGGCAACAAGCTAAATCGGAGCCGAATAAGTTCATCGAGTTGAAAAAAACATCGCGAGTCTCACACAGGATATCGCGTTCTTAACGCGGTGTTCTCGACAAAGGATCACACCAATAAGTCACAAGGTAATTGTCAAGAACTGCTACGAATACCCAAATAGTTAAAAATGAAATGGATCTATTGCGTAAAGTATTAAAGCATTACACAGTAAACTAACACAAAAACGATTAGAATGTTATTCGCTACATTTAAAATTAGCAAAACAGTACGCCAGATAGATTTTCCAATGTTTCTCGCAAAGTAATCAGTCGCGGAACGTTGCGAATCAGAAAGAAAAGAAAGTTACTTGACAAAATTCAAAAAACTAAAAAAGTCTCAATATAAAATTCTAAAAAGCTAGACACAGTTCAAGATATACAAGGATTAGTAATAAACCGTTCCCAGAACAATTCACAGAAGAACAACTAAAGTTACTTAACAAAGGACTCAATTACGCAATAGATTCAAATCCTGACAATACACGAACCATTATTGACATAGAGCGAATCAACATAACAACTTACACACATCACAAATACAGAAATCAGAACAGAAACAGCCAATATCCTCAAAAACACAAACACGACAAAAACAAACAAAACACACAAGAACACACATACTCCAGGAATTAAAACAAAACCGGTCTATATGTGAGATCAGACAAAGGAAATTGTACAGTAATAATAGATAAAAGGACTATGAAAACACCATGATAGAAAAGTTAAATAATGCTAGCAGAAAACAGCGATCAGATCCCCTTCCGGGAATGGTTAGACGTGTGGAGAAACGCTCAAGAGAATGTAAATTATCATTTGGGAATGAAATTAACAATCTTAGAGAGTCAAATCCTTCGTTACCTAGATCAAAGGTCTTCAAAACTCATGAACCGGAAATGAAATGCGTGAAATCATTTCAGCGATAGGATCACCCACGCACAAAATTGCAAAATGGTTAGTTAAACAATTTCAAAACATGCCTAAACAATTCCCAAGTAGATCAATTAAAACTCACAACAATTCACAGAGCTTGTCCAAAACACAGATATAAAGAAGATGAAATTTTAGTATCTTTTGACGTCAAATCCTTCTTCCCTTCAATTCCAGTAAAAGATACAATCAATTTATTAGAAAAGTGGTTACTTTTTCAAAATGACGACATAATATGGAGGAAAAAAGTACGATCATACATAAAACTAACACAACTTTGTATGGAAGAAAATTACTTTTCCTTCAGAAATGAACATTTCAAACAATTAAAAGGCGCCTCTATGGTAACCCCTTTCTCCTTTTCTGAGCGAAATCTTCATGGCAAATTTCGAAGAACAATTGCAAGATCAACTACCTACCGTTTGGTGATAGATACGTTGATGATGTGTTTTGCATTTTAAAGAAAGATCTCTTAACTCCCACTCTAAAGACCTTAAACAACGCACATAAAACATAGAATTCACTTATGAAATTGAAAAGATAACAAATTACCATTTTGGACTTGCTCGTAGTGAAAGAACATTCTAAACTCACATTTGAAATTTACAGAAAACCAACAAATCACACAACGCACAATACCACATACATCTAACCACTCATACCAACACAAAATAGATCATTTAACCACATGATACATAGAATACAAACATTACCCTAAGTCCAAACGGCATATAACTAAAGAACTCGACTACATTTTTGACACAGCACATTGAACGGTTACTCCCGAAAACTAATACAAAACAGTAATCAACAAAAACACAAAAACAATACAAACAATCACTCACCACATTAACAGATACACAACCCCAACTTAAAAGAACTAGCAATGACATACGATAACCACACTACACAATTACGACCAATCCTACGCAACTTCGGTTTTGAAATAGTTTATACTAGTAAAAATAATCAACTTAAAACCTCTTAGAGTCGGCTAAAGACGCCATTAGCAGTCTAAACAAATCCGGGAGTCTACAAATAACCTGTGACCATTGCGGCAAAATCTACATTGAACAAACTAAACGTAATCTCAATATTCGATTCAAAGAACACATTGCAGAAGTCACTAAAGCCAACAAAGACACTGACAAAGGGATCATACACCATTTTAAATCAAAAGTAGCTGAACATATATTCAATGAAGAACATTTTAAACTTAAATAACATACAAATCTTAAGACATATCACAAACCCCTGAAACTAAATGTGCGGCAGCATAGCAATCCACAAACAAAATTCCAAAATTGCTTAACAAGGATCAAGGAAGCGGATATTCGTGGTTGTTTAAATTTATGCCTTCACACAAAAGCAACTCTACACAACAACACACCAATTTGACTAACTTCAAACGAAGTAATAATGAACAACCTGGTGGGTATCAAACAACATCTCAGGTATATGAACAAATACATAAACTACACTCAAGAACTTCTCTACCCACTACCTACATACCGCGTGTACCAACAAACTTACTATAAATACTAGACCTACTATGATGTTTCCTTCAAGTCGAGCACTCGACACTGAAGAAGTCTGTAAGTAGCAGACGAAATAGGCCTTATCTGTCAAAAGATGAAGCTCATAGTGGAATTAAATGGATTTGCTCACGATTCAGCGAAAATTTAAAAAAAGTGTTTCAAGGTTTAATTTTTTATTTTTTAAAAAGTGATCAAATGAAGTGTTAAATTTTAAATTCTCCTAGTTGTGACATCAATGTATAAAACTAAATGACATATAAGTTTGAGGTATAATCCTGGGGAGAATCAGGCAATATGGACAACTTCCCGTGTTGTGCGGTGGCTGAAACTATCTCCAATCGATTTCTCGTGATTTTTCACACTAGAATTGCTCATCCGAAGGGACTGAAACTAGCGGCCATAAAAGATGCGTTTTTTGGCTCGTTTTTGCTCGTTTGTTTTGGTCAAAATAGCAAGCCATCTAACTTGAGGATGCCCCAATGAGCGGAGAAAAGAGCACGCCCTCTATTCACAAATTGTTAGCAATGGGGAGTAGGCATTCACACTCTCCTTATCCAGCGATCTTTATTAGGGTGCCCTGATGGTCCCTCCCATTCCCATGAGATATTTTTTTATTAGTGTATGTATTAATGTAAATGAAATGTACTTCAAGCATTCGTATCTATTATACATGATCATCATTCGGTTGATTCTGAAATGCGAGAAATGTTGTGAAGTGTTAAAGTGTAGAGTTCTGTGGTTCCACGCTTAATGACGTGGCTGGGTAGCTCAGGGGTTACCGGTTCTGCTTACTGAGCAGATGCTCAGGAGTTCAATCCAAGCCCGTGCTTTTTCTTGCCATATGTCACTTGCCTCTTTCTATCATCCCTAGATTTAAAATAAAAGCAGTCTACTGCGCTTTCATTGATTGCATCACTTAACACAGTACATGCATGATCTAAAAATAACCTGCCTCACTAACACAAAAACTATCCTTCCCTTGGCAATTGTGGAGAAGAACAGGTAAACACGGTCTCTAACAATGATTGTCAAACTAATCATCCTTTTCCCTCCCCGAAGACCCATGAGGACGTGGACGGCGCTGGTAGCAGACTAAAAATAGAATGAACTAGTGAACTTGTACATTGAAGATGTGAAAGCTACTCCCAAATGCCATCTATGTGGTTCTCTGTGCAATTACACTAGTTCTGTTCAGTAAGCAACTACGAAACGCACGATCTTTTTAAAAAAAAAAAAGGGTATCGGTGGTTCCGCGCTTAAGCACGTCTGCGTTCGTTTCAAATTCACGAAAATCTTGATCTGAGGTGTCCTGAAAAACTTTGTTAAATCTACAGAAATTTTACAAATCAGACATTACACAGGTAACCAATAAACATTAGCATATGCAGTAAATCAACCCTAAATCTGCATTTCAGATGCTACAAGCACAATATTAGCACTTTATTAGCATCTTGAATGCTACCTTTTACAGTTTTACACTACAGTTTTACAGCATTTCAAATGCTATTTAAATGCTTGTAGCATGTAATAAGCATTTCGAATGCAAAATAGCATTATCGAAGCATTATCAAAGCATTGCAGTAAAGCAGCCGTATATTGGGCCAAAAGTGGCATTTTTGTTGCATTTAAGGCGACTTAAATGCTTGATAGGCTACCGTAAATACGCTTTGGAACTACTTATTGATTACCTGGGTATCCGAATGACACACAGCGCTGCATAAATCGGAACAGCTCAGATTTGGTAAAAGGTCCATTTGCAAACCGGAAATGGAAAATACATTCAGTAGTAAGTGAAAGCCTGCCATAAAATATAATATAGTATTTGTACTATAGTAATATAGTTATGTATAAAGTATTAATAAGAGTGCCATTCACTAAAATATTAAACAATTGTTCTTAGTCCATGCGTAACTCTACTTTTTTCACTTTTGAGTTGAACTAGAATCAATTTTGAATCAACCTCAGTAGCCGTGTACCTACACAAAACGTGGCACATATAATAGAGAGAAAGGATAAAAGAGAACGTGGAATGAAACCAAACATAGTCCCTTTTCGGTAGATGCAACATGTGACATAATTGAATTTATTTTTGTTGCATCAAAGCAAAAAAGAGCATTTAAAATTCTTGCACACCCCTCATTATGAAGATGTGTGCGTGTACCATCGTGCCTCTATTTTTATTTTGAGATTGGCATTTCAGTTATCGAAATGTTGTCGAAGGTGGCAACGTTTACATTGCGACCGGAACCGTCAACCAGGAAATTTATCTGAGCGAGTGCCTTCAAAAACGTCGACTGCCTTTCCTGAAGCGTCACAATTGTTCCGTTCTATTTTGGCCAGATTTGGCATCTTGCCATTACGGAAAAAAGGCCATGGAGTGGTATGTTGCAGACAACGTTCAAGTGGTGCCCATGGATAAGAACCCTCTAAACACGCCAGAGCTCCGGCCAATCGAACAATATTGGGCCATCGTCAAGCGGAACCTTAAGAAGACTCAAAAAGCTGTTGTGAGCAAGAAACAGTTCAAGGCAAACTGACGTTCTGCGGCGAATAAAGTGGACAATAGACTGCACAAAATCTGATGGCAGGTGTTAAAGGATAGACCCACATTTTCGCATTCGGTTAAAAGCAAGCTTAGCTAAATATTTCTCCTATATTCTGTATTAACTGAACTTGAAAAATGAAAAGAATTTGACTCATTAATAAAAACTTTGATCGACTCACACATATTACTGTTTGACCAAATTTTAATCGGAGCACCCGAGATTGTACAAAAATATCTCTTATCGACAATATCTTATTCTTACTGTTCCAATATTAGTGATTGAAGAAAAAACTGAATCCAGTGGTGAAATCTACAATTCCCTTTCAAAACTAATCGAACTGGCCTCATTCGAAAATCACACATTTCCCACATTGTACAAATTTCCCATTCCCCTCACCGAATTCCACCGCCAAAAGACCTTCACCTCCGACCGGTCGCAAGTTAAGCTGATTTGTTACTATGTTTTTCTATGATCTCTACCTCCGCCTTCGATTCAACCAATAAAATTCCACCCTCCCGGAGACTTTTCCACCTCATCAAGCCGTCAACCGCGTTGCCACCCATTTCCGCCAGGAATTCGCCATGCGTCATTCACAGTATCAGCACGATCTAACCAAGACCTCCGTCGTCGTCGTTGTCGTCGTTCGTTGCTTCGAGGCATGTATTTTTCATGTGAAATGGCAGTTATATTTCATATTATTACGATTTCTATTGCTATTTTTCCTTTCATGCTAGTTTGTTCCAACTCCCCTCTCTCCACTCAATTTTACTGCCACTTGCCCCTTCCGTCTTTTTTTTCGGAACAACCGCCGCGACGCAACAGCAGAAGCACGAGAGCATTTTTATTTCCATTTCACGAGTGAACTTATTTTTCACATTTTTTTTCCCTCCACTTCATTCGCCTTGGGAGAAAAAAAATCGTCTTGCTATTCGTAAAGCATACCACCAGGGGCGGGGATCCACAAACGGCACCACCGTCTTGTAGAAGTGCTCGCTTGCTAGCTGATGATGGGAAACTCGGCACATTTCTGATGCCCTCCGCATGCTCCGGGTAATCAGCACACTTTACCACGGCAGGGATGCCAGTTTTTCATCTTTTCTTCAGTAAGCACAGCATGATCGTTTGGCAAAAAAACTGGCAACACGGCCAAAGTTATCAGCCAAGCTCCGAGAAACGATGAAATAGTTTCACTTCGCATCTTTCTCCCATGCACAGAAGAAAAAAAAGTCCTTGTAACCTAAAGAAGATTGCTCCATTCTTTCACCAACTTAGCAGAATGTGGTCCCCCCCCCCTCCCCCTGTTTTCCGCTCTCAGCCACACCCGGGAAGTGTGCTCACACGGAAGAACAAAATTGCAATCCTTTCGCAAAAGTAGGTGAAGCGCAATCTTCCGGCTTGCCTCGAATTTCTTCTTCTGAGCTGGCTTATGATTTCTGAACTAATCATTGCAAGGAGATGTATTCAAAGTAAACTCAGCTTGCTGCATTAGGGGAAATAAATACGAAACAGAATGGCAGTGGCATCGCACTCACACACCGACACAAAAGAAGCCTCAATGCTCCGAATCAAATTCCAAGCTGAATGCAATTTGCGTGAAACCTTATCCTGTTTTCGACTTGGGAAAACCATTCCAACCATGCCAATTGGATTCGAAGAATGCTATCCTCCTTATCACTGGGCTGCCATGTGCCACGTCGTGAGACTCCCGAAAGGGGATTTTCATTGGCATTCTTGGCTTTTCGGGCTGGCTCCGCAGTTAGCAGTCGGCTGAGCTGAGATGCTGCGAGCTATGCAGATGTGCACTGCATTTGCTAGGACAATGGAGGATATTTGCAGTTTCCTGTCACTGAAGTGCATTCCCAATAGACTCGATGAGGGTCTGGTGACCATTTGGGGAGGTGGAGTACAAGGTGTATTAACAGTCATCGTCACTTCTTAGATAAGAGCGAAGGCGTCCGAGGGGGGAGGTACGGAATTGGTAAGGTCGTGTTTTTTTGTGAGGTCGGAGATTAGCGCGGTACTTAAAGTGGACTGAAAAAGTTTAGCAAATGTTTATTCCCTTGTCTTGCGCATTGTTTTTCGGTATGATATCAATAGAGGTCCTCTACTTTTCGGTTTTGGGATGTCTTTGTTTGGAGTGTTTATCACGAAACCAATAAAAATACTGGACTTTTGTAATTTTAGCTATGGTTGGACAGGCATACACCCTATTTTTTAATTACAACAAGTGCAGGTCAAATATGGGAAGAGCAGGAGCGTGTTGAGCTGGTACTCGCTGTGTTGTAAGCCGAAGAATGTTCTGCTTTTTCTCGAGAAATTATAGGGATGTTGGATAAAAGGATTGGGTTGGCAACCGGGTCCGTTTTGGTAAAATTCGCTAATATGTATTCAAATATTAGTACCGATTTGAATCATAGATAAGGATACCTTAAAGGATGCCACAAAGTGTGATAATGGTTTAACCATGGGGTGAAACATTGGTTCAACAAACAATGTTTAAACTACACTTGAGAGCCGATTGGTACCGATTTGAACCAGCAGTAAAGATGCTCTTTTTTCTTCTTCCTTTATTATAGAGGTTTTCAGGGCCTAAGTGTGGTTCATCTCTTTTACGAGAAGAAATACATAGTTCAGGGTGGCCACAGACTCGGGAAAATCGGGAAATGCGGGAAAAATGCGGGAATCCAAAATCATCGGGAAATATGCGGGAAAAAGTCGGGAATTTCACAATCCATCGGGAATTTTTGTCATACGGCAGGAATCATACTCACACGTTTTTAATTCATATGATGAGTAGCGTTTTTGTCATCTACTCGGTCCAACGATCTAATTAACGGAATGAAACTGTTTTTCTGAAAATCCAGCATTGCTGCTTTCAAACGGAGCATTTTGTCGGTATTCCGATTAAAATTGTTCGTTGTTGTCGATGATGCGGTAGACGATAAGATGCTGCTTCCAAAGCTGATTTATGTGATCAAGTCTGTAGCATTGATCGAGTCGTTTTCAGGGAATACCTGATCTAATTTTCTATAGCTCCGTTTCTTTTCGACGCTTCGATGGGAGTCCTTATCACATCTCGGCTGACCAAAAACTTCTTCATCTTCGTGCTGTAAACTCTATACGCCTTCTAACCTTCGCTGTAGCCAACGAAAATGCACGCTTCAGACTTCCTGTCCCGCTTCGTTCGCTTCTCCTTCGGCACATGTACCATGATCTTGGCTTCAAATTTTCGTAAGTGTGACACATCCGGCCGCTCTTTGGAGAACTTCTCCTCGAGGGTCACCGACAGTCCCTTTGTCGACGATCGGTTGACAACGTGGGATGCGACTGTAACTGCTTCTGCCCAAAAACGGTTTTCCAGATTAGCATCGAACAGCATGCTCTTCGCTCTTTCGGTCAACGTTCGATTCATCCTTTCGGCCAATCCATTTTGCTCTGGGTTGTAAGGAGCAGACAACTTGTGCTGAATTCCCTCCTTTCGCAGGAAGCTTCGAAAATTTTGATTCACATACTCTTTTCCATTGTCGGTGCGGATTCGCTTGAACTTCTCACCAGCCTGCTTTTCCGCAAAGGCCTCGACTTTAAGAAATACACGACGGTTTTTCGACATGCATCGTCGATGACGGGAAGCACAAGTCCGAGTGAATAAGCTCTAGCACGCATTCCTCTCGGTGCCCTTTCGACTTAAACGGTTGACGAGAATGCTTACCTTCAATGCACGGTATGTACTTCGCTGGATTCTCCATTTCAAAGTCCAGGCTGGTTAACATCGTCTTGAGTTGCTTCATGTTGTCCTTCACCAAATTCACCGCGGGCTTCTTCGTTTCGATAAGCTTGTAGAGGTCGCCAACTTCACGACCATTCTCCACTACCACATCGTCCGGGTTGACAACTTTGCACTCCTCCTTGGAGAATATCACACGAAATCCCTTCTGGCATATCTTGCTCACCGAGATTAACTAATCATCAGATCAGGGACCCACAGTACATTGCTCATCTAGAGGTTTCAGGTTTTATCGCTGCACTCAGTCTCCAGCTTCACCGATCCTTTCGCTACGACGGCCACCTCAGCGGTTGGTCACCTTTATCCACGATGACACATCCTGTGGATTATCGAACACGTTCTTGTTCCGGAACAAGTGAGTAGTTGCGTCAGAATCGAAGAAACAATCGCTATCGCTTCGTTTGGTTGACTGCAACGCGTCAGCGGCGAAAATAGCTGCATTTCCTATCCGGGTACTTCGCTGATCCTTCTTCTCGCCACTCGCTTCCGTCTGACATTCTGATGAAAAGTGGCCAAGCTTCTTCCATCGGAAACACTTTACACCAGCCTTATCAACTTGCTTCTTTGGTACATTTTGCTTGCTGAAGAATGCACCCTCGCATTCTGACGATTTCAAACCACCCTTCATCTTGACTTCCTGCATGATCTTCCCCTTGACTATGTCCGCCGTCAAAGCCATGAAGAATTTCTCTAGCCTGCAATGACACCATGCCTCCAGTAGTCTCGTTCCGCCAGCTTGCGTTCCAGCCACCATGCCATCGCCGCCGGCATGCGCTCAGAACTTCTTCCATCTCCATCGTTCGGATCCATCTTATTTCCAGGAATTTTTGAGTGTTGACAGTGAAAAAAAATTCTTCCTTCAAACAGAACCGTTGCTATGGCAGCTATCTGGGCTCATAACCTGTCAAAAGTAGGTCTTACTCGAATGACGTATGGGCAACGAATGAACAAAATTATATTTGAAATAATTCATGGCTTACTATTATGTACAATAATAATTCAACGATTACTTAGTTTTCAACAATTTTCAATAAATGAAAAAGTGTCTGGTGGTGAATCAAACTTAAAAGAGTTTGGTAGCTCCGAGAATTGTCTACGAACTGTCAACAATATGACGCAACGCACGTGCATCATTTATAGTCGAAAACATCGAATGCTTTACTATTTTCTTCGATATTTATGCTTCTATAAACTTGACTTATATTGAGCGATCTTTGTTCTCGTTTGCAAAATGAGAGATCAAAGCAGGTTACACAACAACCAAGAAACCTGATTTGCGGCTGTAACCCATCATTTTGCCTAAATGAAACAAGCCAGAGTTTCAGATTGAACAATTTCCTCAGAAACTTCACACATATCTTTTGATCAAATTTATATTAAACGCAAAAATTTCCAAGTCAGGAAAATTTGGCAAAAATGCAAGGAAAAATTCGGGAAAAATGCGGGAATTTTTAAATTAAGATTGTGTTAATGGCCACCTGATAGTTTTGAAGGAGTACAATTCAGTTCAATTAAATACAAGATTATAAGATAATGTTTTTCAGAAAATTCATGAGTTTTGTTTCTTCAACTGGATCATTTTGAAGGATACTATTGATACTGGTGTGTAGATTCAAGCTGACTCTTGTTGCGTCGTATTGGGGACAGTTATCTAATGTTCTACGGTCAGAGGTACAACGCAAATTGAACAGGTTGGCTTGAGAAGTTAGTTGATATATAATGGTATGCCAACTCCCAGGCGGGACAATGTTTGTTGTTCTCTGCGATTCTCACGGTCGTTCCACTGTCTAATATCAGCTTTGATCTTTCAAGGGATAATATCTCGGCTTGCAAGTCACTGTAGATGCCACGTACGTTGAACCCAACGAATAATCACACTGCGTACATCGTGCCCAGGTATATGGAGGTTCCACATTGCCGAGCCTCTGCCAAGGAATGCCAGGCGGTCTGCTGCCTCGTTGCCCTTTATCCCAATAGTGTGCTGGTATCCAATAGAGCGTAGTGTTAGAGGGAATCCGTGCTACGACTAACTGTTTCAGTGGATGCATTTGTCTGGGGTTTCCAAGGATGACAAAACACTTGATGAATCCGATAGAATTATTGCGTGCATTTTTGGATCGTTAATTTTCATGAGGGCGAGATAGCTGGCTTCGGCCTCTGCAGAAAATACGGAGAATTCATCAGGAACTCTTCGTACGATATGAAGTTTGGCCAGTCTATAGTTCCATAGACTCCTATTCCAAGAGTCTCATTCGCTCGAGGACCATCCGTGAAAATTTTTCCGTGCATACTATACTTGTTGGTCAGTAGAATGTTGAGTTCAGCGGAGATTTTAGTGGACGAGTCCCCGGCAAGCGTGCATTAGCGTGGTTCCATCGACGATCTCGAACCCGACAGACTTGCGGAAATCCATGGTGGCATAGTCCCTGACGAGTTTGTTGGCTTTTTCGAGGATGAATAAATGTTCACAATCTCCGTACGGGGTAACTTATGGTTCTAACGGCTGTTTCAATCGTTAGTATGAATGAAAACGGCGAGATACCTGCTTCTACAAATGTAGCGAGGCTGGGTGAGCTAGGAAGTAGCCCTGAGGTGATTCGTATTGCCTTATTGTAAACTGGACTGAAACTGGACTAGAATCATGTCTTGATATGGTCGTATTGTGATTTCCAACCCATAAAACAGTTTACTAGTGACGAAACCGGATCCAGTTATTTAAGAATGTTTTTCTTATGTCTTCCGCTGATTGCTTTCATGAATGTTGATACATCACATCAGACTTTTATAAAGATTTGAATATGGCTACTTTTCCGGACGAAATCCCGCAGTTGCACCTCAAGTGGCCAGTACGGCAAGGAATTCAAAGTATGTCCTCCGAAGACACAGTTTTGCAAAATTATGAAGTTTGATATGTCGCAAGCTAGTATTTGGTAACGATTTGAATATGGCCATTTTTTTGGAGGAATTCGGATCCAACAGGCCCCATTAAGTGGCCCGTATGCTCAGAAATCCTCAGAATGTCCTCCAAAGACATATTTTTGCCTAATCATGAAGTTTGATATGTTGCAAGCCAGGTTTTGTTAAAAAATTCATTATGGCCACTTTCCTGGAGAAACTCTAAATCCCACAGGGCCACCCTAAGTGACCAATATGATCAGGAATCCTCAGAATGTCCTCCAAAGACCTGGTTATGGTATATCATAAAGTTTGATATGTCGCAAGCCAAGTTTTGGTAAAAAAAATTGATTATGGCCACTTTTCTGGAGGAACTCAAAATCCCGCGGGGTCACCCTATGTTGCCAGTATGGTCAGACACCCTCAGAATGTCCTTCATGATTATATTATGGCAAAATCATGAAGTTTGATATGTCGCAAGCCAAGTTTTAAAAAGGTTTGAACATGGCCACTTTTCCGGAGAACTCGGATCTCTAAGGGCCTCTCCAAGTTCCCAGTATGGTCAGGGATCCTCAGAATGTCCTCTAAAGACCTATTTTTGCATAATCATGAAGTTTTATGTGTCGCGAGCCATGTTGTGTTAAACATTTCAATTATGGCCACTTTCCTGGAGGAATTCAAAATCCAGCAGGGCCACCCCAAGTGGCAATTATGATCAGACACCCTCAAAATGTCCTCCGAAGACAAAGTTTTGTAAAATCATGAAGTATGATATGCCGCAAGCCAGGTTTAGAAAAAGATTTGAATATGGCCACTTTTCCGGAGGTACTCGGATCCAGCAGGGACTCCCTAAGTTGCCAGTATGGTCAGAAATCTTTAAAATGTCTGCTGATGACCTAGGTCAACAATTACTCCGAGATTTCGCAGCTCTTTTTTAAAACGGATTTGCTTAACTGCAATTGTCACGGGGTTGTTACATGGATGATGTCTTGCGACACAACAAAGCGAGATCGAATATTTTTCCGCTGCCATTGTAAAGCCGACTTTACCTGCTCATTATGCGACTGCTGTTTTTGTCGTGTCGAATACTGAATTCATTGCTATCATAAATAAAGTTACGGCTAGCACGGAGCCTTCTTGAACGCCTGTTTCCTCCTCAAATGTATTGTAACGCGAGTTGCCTATCAAAACGTGGAATGTTCGATTTTGCAAAAAGCCTTGGACGAATTTTCGGGCCTGGGCGCCAGACTCTGTTATAAGCCTTGGATAAAACTAAGGCCGCTATATCGACATGTAAGTCGTTTGCTAGAGTATCATCGATGGTTTGACTCAGTGAAGCTGGATAAGATCCAGTTCCCCTACTCTTCAGGAAAGCATGTTACCGTTGATCCAAGAGGCTCCGCTCTCTGAGAACGGTAACGAGGCGGCTATTACTGCCGGTTTTGTGTCTTCATTCCACCAGTGTAAGGCTTTTGAGCCTGGTTTACTGCTTGTTCTAGTTATGTTCAAAAAATCTCTCCATTAGCCTCACTCAAGAAGAAACCCTACTATTCAACCCGAATCCCAAGTTATTGCGTAGTGACAGACAGATTCGGAACTGATAGTCACCAATGAAAAAGTCTTGCCCTAGTGTACAACTTTATCCAAGCCAAAACCTTATTAATGGTCAAAATGCCAAGTTACAGCTTGGTTAAAAAAACTCAAATGCAAGCAGCGCCGCGTAGCGGAGCGATTGTGAACTGGTCATCAATGAAAAGGTCTTATTCCACTAAAAAACTTATCCGAACATCTTTTCAAATAGTCAGGATCCCTAGGTAAGGTGCCTTCAGGAAATACATTGGAAAACTAGTGCCGCGTAGTGAGAAAATGTTGAACTGCTGGTCACTTAGTTCCACTGAACATGATTGTTGAAGAAAGAAACATTCAACCTGATCAGAGTACCAAGACACAGCATATCTTGTTATATCACATCAAACTGTTCCCCAACGAAAAGGCCTTGACCTACTGAACAGCTTTGTTGAAGACAGTAACATTCTATGAGATCCCTTTCACGAGATATTCCGGGAAGGAATGTGTTGTACAAAGGACAGCACGCTAGTGCTCGTGTTATGAAAGTTGTCGGCTGTGTTGTAAGGTTAACGGAAGAACAAGCTAGTGTTATTTTGGAGGCGGGCTTTGGTGAGATCTATCTAATTATAAATATGTTACAGACATATATTTTTAAGTTATACTGAATACGAGGGACAGCCTCCTCCCAATTGTTAACATTTCGCGGAACAAAGGCGGGCTCTTCGACCCCATCTATTGGGTTTATTCTGTCAATCGAGGGCTCGAATCTAGTGCTTTGGGTGTGAACTTGCTTTTGGAAGGAGCTCTTCCATATATTCTCAGATTTCACGTAAGTGTCTCTGCTTACGGACCCGCCCAAACGTTTTTGGCTCTTCGTACATGAGCTTGAGGACCACATAAAACAATAGAATCCTGATCAAATCTTTTTTCAGATTATTCCCCTGCTATGGAAAGTTCCCTTGCTTCAATAGATGGTAGTATTTCATCATCATCATCATCATCATAGAGCTTTCACTGTCGAATTAATTTGAAGGGCCACTCAAAGGATTGTTGATTGATTCCATAACACCATTGTCAGCCAATGGTGTTAGATTGACTACACACAAAGACACGTGGATTCGTGAAATTATCCTTATGAAATGCAATGTAGTTTTGCTAGTAGCAACTCAGTTGAAGTAACTTCTATGTAACATATTTCAGTCACAATCAAGTTGCTGCTACCTATTTTGACGAATGTGGGTTGCTTAGGTTTTTCTTCAACAATTCAACACTCGCGCCAATCTTTGTTACACCAGCGCTTTCACGTTGTACTTTTACAACACATTCTTTCCAGAAATATCCCGTGAAATGAGTTGCATAGAATATTACTGTCTTTAGCAACGTTGTTAAATAGGTTTAGGCTTAAGGATTCCCTAACTATGCGGCGCTAGTGTTCCAAATAATTTCAGGAATATGCTACATCTTGGTATCTAGACCAGCTACATAGAATTTTTCTGCTTTCGACAATGTTGTTCAGTGGAACAATACCTTTTGATAACCCACAGTTCATAATCTTTCCGCTACGTGGCACTCGTGTGCTTATTATTTTCAGGAATATGCTATACCTACCAGATAGAAAGTTTTTGTCTTCGACAATGCTGTTCAGTGCATCAAATCCTTTTGAATGGTGAATAGCAGTACACATTTTTCTCACAACGCGGCGCTAGTGTGACAATGAGTGTTGTCTTCCACCACGCGGCGCTAGTGTGATTGTACATTTTTTGAATATCCTAGATCCGTCTCAAATGCAAGGCTTCATTATGTACAAGAAAGTCACTCAGGAATAAAGTACAATTGGGAAGGATTCAAAAAGGATATTCTTACCCTGGTGAATCCTGAGTATACCTTTACCCTGAATAGCTGTTTAAGCTAATTCAGGACGCTGCCAAAGGTAACATGTATGCTAGTGATTTTCCGAATTTTTTTGCTTTGGAATCCTAGCCAAATATAAGTTTTCTATCTCCTACAAACTTGTTCAGTGGGTCAGGGCCACTGGCACATTAATTTTTACTAAAAGTTTCGAATTTTCACGCTACGTGGCGCTAGTATGTGACGGAATTATCAGACTATGCTATATTTTAGGATCCTGACTTTAAGCACAAACAAATTATTCTATTCTGTATCAGCATATTTTCCAATCTTCCTCTCTATCCTCATGCTCCCTATTTTACTCTATTTCCATATCTCTGTTCCCATCCAAAGCAACGCATAATCGCTTCTTATGGCTAAAAAGTATAAAAATCCCAGAAGAAGTTGTGTCATCGGCAAAGTTGTACAGTAAGTCAAGGTGTCGTGTTGAGAGATAATTCTGGATTTCTTTAAAACTAATGGCGCTGAACTACTGAACTACTTTGTCCAAGACAGGAACCTGCCATATGGGCAGGATAAAAAAGTACATTATGCTCAGGAAACTCACTTGTGCACTTGTGCTGCGTAGCGAGACAAATTCTGAATTAATAATCACCTTTGGAAAGGCCACGGTCCACTTAACAACTATGTCGAAGGAACCAACGTTCTATATGGCCAGGGTCCCAAAATATAGCATATTCGGGAGATTTACCAGCGCCCTATTGCCACGTATTGAGACAATTCAGAACTTCTGTTCAACCTTCAAAAGACTTGCTGACGAACTTTTCCAAGACTGAAACCATCCATTTGGTCAGGATCTAAAGATGATGTATATTTAAGAAACTTACGTGCACACTAGCGCCACGCAATTCTAGTTGAAAAGTTTATCACAACGTGGCGCTAGTGTGCACGTTAGTTTCTTAAAAATGCTTCCAATCCTGACCAAATCGATGGTTTCAGTCTTGGACAAAGTTGTTCAGCAGGTCAAAGTCTTACCAAGATATACCAAGTAAGAAGTCACTGAAAAATGAATAAAATTTGTTAGATTTTTGTAATGTATTTCAAAGCAGATAGATCTCACCATAATAACACTAGCTTGTTCATTCGTAAAAATGTTGTCTCAAATTTGTCATTTTTTAATCCAGATTTACTCACTTATAAGCGTCCAAACTTTCACAAATTTACTCAATTTGGAGTAAAGTCTACTGGTGAACTTATAAGAAGATTTTGTTTTAATGTTTAGAAAAGCTTTTGAGTTAAGTAAGAGTGTTTGTTACTATTCGTTGGAATATCTAGAACCACCCTACTAACACACTTGTTCCAAACTAGCTGAAGTGACTACATTCCCTAGCAAAGGAAAATAACAAGCTGATATTATCTAAGTAAAAGTTCTGTTATTCCAGTTATCGTTTTGATTTCCGCTGTTATCGCATAACAAATTTAGTTATCACCATTGTCAAATTTTGTAATCATTTAGAACAAACTATTTTTATGAACGTTATAAGTTGAATTGTAAAACTATAATTATTTCAAGCATATCTGATCAAAAAAAATTGCTTTTCATCAAAATTTTTTTTTTCAGTTTTTAACATGAGAATTTGATTTTAAATTGATAATATAATTTGAAACTATTTCAATAAATTTGCTTACAATACAGGATTTGATATCAAGTTGTTCACAGTGATAACAAAATAAGTTATTATTATGGTATTCAAGGAGTATTTTTTTGTTATTAATTCTGTTATGTTTGCTGTTTATTCAGCCTCAATGATAAGATATTCAGTGATCAAAAACTGATAACCTGGTAATAGAACTTGTTATCAACTTGGTATAATCCTTTGCTCGGGTTGTGACTTAACTAAGTCAGAATCAAGTTGTTGCAACCATTTTTGACCATTGTGTGCTGCTTGGGTACCCATTTGCACATAGCCAAAATTACACTTGACAGTTAGTTGAATTTACTATTTCATGCGTATGGTTATACTGAAGATCCCAATAAACGGGTTTGCAAGTATTAAGGATAACCAGTTGTATATCACATTAGCCACAAGCGACGGAATTTTTTTTTTCCAGTTGAATCTTATGCTACTTCAACCACAAGTTTCCATAATTTGCCTTCCTAGCATAAACTTCCTAATTCATAGGCACAACGATACACATTGTGCATTGGCGTCAAAAATTACTAATGACCCTGGCGCGTTTTCAAAACTCCAATAATGATCCGATTATTGATCTCTTGCCATCGTCTATGGCTATGGTATGGTACTTAAAACAGTTAAATTTGGCCACTTGGACCGGTTACCTCGTTCTGACTGTTAACGAAAGACACATTTCAGCTTAACCAGAACTACAAAACACGACATGCCAATTTTCAATTTCAATTTCAATTTTCAATTTCAATTTTCAATTTCAATTTTCAATTTTCAATTTCAATTTTCAATTTCAATTTTCAATTTCAATTTTCAATTTCAATTTTCAATTTCAATTTTCAATTTCAATTTCAATTTTTCAATTTCAATTTTCAATTTCAATTTTCAATTTTCAATTTCAATTTTCAATTTCAATTTTTCAATTTCAATTTTCAATTTCAATTTTCAATTTCAATTTTCAATTTCAATTTTCAATTTCAATTTTCAATTTTCAATTTCAATTTTCAATTTCAATTTTCAATTTCAATTTTCAATTTCAATTTTCAATTTCAATTTTCAATTTCAATTTTCAATTTCAATTTTCAATTTCAATTTTCAATTTCAATTTTCAATTTCAATTTTCGATTTCAATTTTCAATTTCAATTTTCAATTTCAATTTTCAATTTCAATTTCAATTTTCAATTTCAATTTTCAATTTCAATTTTCAATTTCAATTTTCAATTTCAATTTTCAATTTCAATTTTCAATTTCAATTTTCAATTTCAATTTTCAATTTCAATTTTCAATTTCAATTTTCAATTTCAATTTTCAATTTCAATTTTCAATTTCAATTTTCAATTTCAATTTTCAATTTCAATTTTCAATTTCAATTTTCAATTTCAATTTTCAATTTCAATTTTCAATTTCAATTTTCAATTTCAATTTTCAATTTCAATTTTCAATTTCAATTTTCAATTTCAATTTTCAATTTCAATTTTCAATTTCAATTTTCAATTTCAATTTTCAATTTCAATTTTCCAATTTCAATTTTCAATTTCAATTTTCAATTTCAATTTTCAATTTTCAATTTCAATTTTCAATTTCAATTTTCAATTTCAATTTTCAATTTCAATTTTCAATTTCAATTTTCAATTTCAATTTTCAATTTCAATTTTCAATTTCAATTTTCAATTTCAATTTTCAATTTCAATTTTCAATTTCAATTTTCAATTTCAATTTTCAATTTCAATTTTCAATTTCAATTTTTCAATTTCAATTTTCAATTTCAATTTTCAATTTCAATTTTCAATTTCAATTTTCAATTTCAATTTTCAATTTCAATTTTCAATTTCAATTTTCAATTTCAATTTTCAATTTCAATTTTCAATTTCAATTTTCAATTTCAATTTTCAATTTCAATTTTCAATTTCAATTTTCAATTTTCAATTTTCAATTTCAATTTTCAATTTCAATTTTCAATTTCAATTTTCAATTTCAATTTTCAATTTCAATCTTTCAATTTCAATTTTCAATTTCAATTTTCAATTTCAATTTTCAATTTCAATTTTCAATTTCAATTTTCAATTTCAATTTTCAATTTCAATTTTCAATTTCAATTTTCAATTTCAATTTTCAATTTCAATTTTCAATTTCAATTTTCAATTTCAATTTTCAATTTCAATTTTCAATTTCAATTTTCAATTTCAATTTTCAATTTCAATTTTCAATTTCAATTTTCAATTTCAATTTTCAATTTCAATTTTCAATTTCAATTTTCAATTTCAATTTTCAATTTCAATTTTTCAATTTTCAATTTTCAATTTCAATTTTCAATTTCAATTTTCAATTTCAATTTTCAATTTCAATTTTCAATTTCAATTTTCAATTTCAATTTTCAATTTCAATTTTCAATTTTCAATTTTCAATTTCAATTTTCAATTTCAATTTTCAATTTCAATTTTCAATTTCAATTTTCAATTTCAATTTTCAATTTCAATTTTCAATTTCAATTTTCAATTTCAATTTTCAATTTCAATTTTCAATTTCAATTTTCAATTTCAATTTTCAATTTCAATTTTCAATTTCAATTTTCAATTTCAATTTTTCAATTTCAATTTTCAATTTCAATTTTCAATTTCAATTTTCAATTTCAATTTTCAATTTCAATTTTCAATTTCAATTTTCAATTTCAATTTTCAATTTCAATTTTCAATTTCAATTTTCAATTTCAATTTTCAATTTCAATTTTCAATTTCAATTTTCAATTTCAATTTTCAATTTCAATTTTCAATTTCAATTTTCAATTTTCAATTTCAATTTTCAATTTCAATTTTTCAATTTCAATTTTCAATTTCAATTTTCAATTTCAATTTTCAATTTCAATTTTCAATTTCAATTTTCAATTTCAATTTTTCAATTTCAATTTTCAATTTCAATTTTCAATTTCAATTTTCAATTTCAATTTTCAATTTCAATTTTCAATTTCAATTTTCAATTTCAATTTTCAATTTCAATTTTCAATTTCAATTTTCAATTTCAATTTTCAACTTTCAAAATCCACTACCTCATTTTCGGATGATCCCTGGTGAGTTCGGATGAAAACAGGTAAACCACCAAACCACAAGCAAACGACCGTTTTCCCAAGAACTTCATCTGAGTATTCCGAAAGGAAGCGAGAAAAAGTGTTGTCTCATATCAGACAGCCTTCTCATTAACCCTCACTCCACAAACCCTGCTCTGGGCCAGGGATTTCGTTTGTCACGGAATTTCTCCAACTGTGTGTGCGTGTATATTTGAGAAAGGCGCAACCCGACTGCGTGCGTGTAAGTCTGATTCGCGTGTTGAAATTTATGATTGGCAGGTCGTTTTCCACCGTCCTTCTTGAGCTTGCCTGCTTCTTGGACCACCAGGAGGGAAAGCGCCGGCGAAGGTCGACGGGACAAAGATATATTATTAGCTTGTCGTTTCGCTTCTGGTGAAACGTTGTTCCCTGGTTCCGACACAGTCCCATGTGTGTCATTGCCGCCTCGAGCCCTTGCCGATGTGTGTGTGTGTGTGTGTGCGTGTATGTGTGTCGTAGAATTTATTACGAAACATGATAAATGTACAAAGTGCGTCGGATAGAGTTTTCCGAGAAGCATCAGTGGAAGGTGAAGACATGATATCCTTGGGGTGTACTAGACAGGTGTGTTGTTACAACACACAGACGTTGTTTCTGGAGGCTAGGATTACCGGTCGATTGGCACGAGTGTGGGTTATTGTGAAACTGCTAATTTAGAGATGGTGACAGGTGGAGTGATTGTACAAGTCGATATGGATCCAGGTAATCGTAGCACGGAAATTAGATGGGAATGAATTTGGGCGATGAAATTCAATCAACAAGGACCCGCCTCCCGCTGGCTACTCAGGACGAGATGTTTCAACATTAACAAATTAATCAAAACTTTGTGATTTCGTTCCCGACTAAAGTGTTTCGTTCAAATCAGTCGTCTTACTTGTGCTTACGCTTTCCGGGGGGGTGTTAATTCTATGGCGAATTTCACTCTACTGCAGACGGTTTGGCGCTGGCACAATGAAGTCGGCCCTTCCGGGCTAATAGCGAGTTTCGCGTTAAATTTTACGATAATTAGTTTTGCAATTACACTGCAGCCGAAAATTCTCGGGCTGACGATGATGACACCCGGTTTGTTGCCTTCTCTGCAGTAGTTGGTCGGCACGAAGCAAGGCGGAAAAGTCGGGAAAACAATTTTATCTGTAAGCCGCTTTTCTTCCATAGTCTGCTAATATTCACAGGACCTCGGGCGGCACAGAAGGCACTCCAATGTTGCTCCCTAGTTTTCCTCCCACAGTATGCCAATTTAATTGCATTCCGTCGCACTTTTGTCGACGATCTAGGTCTGCTACACTGTTTGTATTTTCCTCGCTACAGCCCCAAGGCGCTATGTCCTTGACGTGAGCTATTGGAGAGGAAACTGTAAGACTCTTTACGGTGCCTAGCAATCAATAGCCCTATTGCTGTTTGCATCATAAAACTGGGCGTTCCATGAAAGAAAATTACAAATTACTGGAAAAGGGAACTGTCTTCCGGTCATAATATTGAACTCCGATCCGATGGCACTGGTTGTTTTGCCAAATGGAAGTTTATCGCTGGATTTGCTCGTCAATTAGTTCGGTTCGTTATTTTGATTTGAAATTCACTGCTTCTAATTCCCCCTAAGTGGGAAAGTCAGCAGTGGGGAATCTACTGAAATTTGAAACGATAGTCATGCCCTGCGGTATTGACTTTCTGGCTTGCGACCGGAACCACTTGTCCTCTAACCGTGTGCCGCAACCGACCAACAGTGCCAAATGAATTTTTAATCACGCAAATGTGTGAAGCACGAAGGACACGCTGTACACACGCCAAAGCACTCTCTCTGTGGCTGGTGCAATTTACCCAACACGGGCATCATGCGACACCGACGCCGCTCTATGTAGCAATTTGACGTTCGATAAAAAAGCAATTTCACTCCTCGGCGTCGAACGTTCTGATCGTTGACTTTGAAGTCATGTGCCTTCAACTCGGCGACCGTATTGATTTTCCACTCCCGCAGCATAATCAAACTTGATGTTCGATGGTATTTTCTATACTTGGGCAAAGTTGTACTGTTCCATCGCCAATTATTTGGCAAAATCCAAGGCCAGAGTTACTCGTCTATTGTGCACTTCGATTGAGAGCGAGCGATAAATTTGCGCGCAGATGCAGAAAAACAAACACTCCGGAGTTAAGCCAAACGAATGTACCACCACCAGAGGGCCTCATGGTTGAATGGTTCAAAGCTGAGCGACCATTTCGGTATTATATCCCAACTTTCTGCACCAGTGAACTTTGGTGTTCATAAAAATCCGAACCGAATATCTATATTTGTATTCAATCAAATTGTTTGCTTTTCCTGGGAAACGAAACTGCACTGCAGAGCAGGATGGCAAAGGATCAGAGTTGCTAGATAGCATCAATCGTTAATCTCTAGCTGGGTTCTTTTTTTTTACAGCCGAATTGATCCAATTTTATCGATGCAATCCATTTTCACGAATGGTTGGTGCCGGGCAGGGGAAAGGACAATTATACTTTCCAGATGGCAGATGGCAATGTGTTGTCCGTTAGGACATGTGACTTACAGTTATTTTGAACAAATATGCATGGAAATATTATTAGAATAGTTTGGTTCTGCTTCACCTTAAAAATCGTGGATTATTCTCTGAAGATGACCATTTTAATTGCAAACATAAGCATGAGCTTGTACGACAAAACATAAAACACTAAAATATCTATTGTGAAAGTCAATTGAAACCAGCAGTATGGATGCTATTACCAGGGATGCCATGAATCCTAGAGGGTTTGAGCTGTTTAGTGGAATACCTGTAACTAGAAATTAGAAGAAGAATTAGTATCTTCCATTTAATTCCAACTACCTTTGCTTATCTTCGACAGATACGCGTATTTCGTCTACAATGTGCAGACTTCTTCAGTGTCTCGTACTAAGTCGAGTTATTAGTACGAGACACTGAAGAAGTCTGCACATTGTAGACGAAATACGCGTATCTGTCGAAGATAAGCAAAGGTAGTTGGAATTAAATGGAAGATACTAATTCTTCTTCTAATTTCTAGGGATGCCATATTCACAGACATGTCTGTAAATTTGCAGACTTTTCATTTTTGTTGCAGATTTTTCCAACGATGCAGACATTTAGCAGGCATTTTATTCATGTTGCAGACTTTTACAGACATTTGAAATATTTTTTAAATCTATCTATACATATATAAAAATGAATTTCTGTCTATCTGTCTGTCTGAATAGGTTCATGCGAAACTGCGAAAACTACTCGATTTTTGGGGCCGGGGAAAGTTCTTATGATAGTTAAAGAACCTTCCCTTCTCTAGAAAACGGCGCTCTCGTACAAATGAAACACTTCTACATAACTCGAGAACTAATCAAGCAACAGAAACCAAATTTAGCATGTGTGAGGTTCTAAAGGCAAGAAAGGTATCTTTGATGGTTTAAGATCCTTCCCCGTCCTGAAAGGGGGAGGCTCCCATACAAATGAAATACAATATTCTGAAACACTCGAGAACTAATCAAGAAAATGGAACCAAATTTGGCATATGGAGGTTTTTGAAGGAGAGAAATGTTTCTATGCTGGTTTTAGACCCCTCCGCCTTCTGAAAGTGGAGGGAGGGATCTCCCATACAAATGAAACACAAATTTTTGCATAAGTCGAGAACTAATCCAGCAAATCGAATCAGGTAGAAACTTCTCAGAAGTATTGGGAGCAAGCAGTACAAGCCAATTTCAGGGCTGAACTTCCCCAAGAACCAGGAGAGGACTTATCAGAGCTTCAGGATGAAGTGGGGGAGAAGACTTCTTTCAAGTTAGGAACTTTTCAGAGGTTTTGGAGTTCTTTCAGACGGGAACTAACCAGGAAGGGCACTAGCTTTGATTTCTCAAAATATCAGGAAAAAAATCCTCAGGAAGTGCTAGGCAGATTTCGCAAAGCTCAGAGGAGAACATTTCAAAAATTCATAATAAAGATTTCTCAAAAATTTTTAGAGAGAACAGAACTACTCTTTCCAGGAGCATTGGGGGTAATTCTTTCTAATTTGAGCACAAATTTCCCAATAGCTTCGGAACAAACTTCCTCAGAGTTATGGAGAAAACTTCCCAAAAGTTCAGAAGTCAAGAAAGAAACTCCAAGAACAAATTTAAGGGAATTTTCCTAGACATTTTGGAGACGACATTCCCAAAGTTTCAATAAAATTTCTTCGCAGTTCAGTATGGTACCAATCAGAAGTTTCAAAAGCATAAGCTCAAGAAAAACTCCCACGAATTTCAAAAATAAACTTCCCAGAGAGGGCACTACCTGTAGTGAAGTGAAGGTTTTTTTTCTCCAAAAATTCAGTAAAGAACATCTCAGAAATACATAGTAGGACTTCTCAGAAGTTCCGAAGAGACGAAAACTTTAGTTGTAACTATCCAGAAATGCTAGAGAGCGTCCCTAAAGTTTCGAATCGAACATTCTAGCATTTCAGAATGAGAATTTCTCGAAGTCCATAAAATCCCAGATGTTCAGGTAGATACTTTTGATAAAATCAGGAAGAAACTATCCAAAAGTATAGGAGGAGCTTTCTAGTAGTTCAAGCAGGAACTTCTCAAAAATTCAGGAACAAACTTCCCCATAGTTCAGGAGAATACTCCCCTGAAGTTCAGAAGAGAACATCTCGGAAGTTCAGAAAAGAACTTCCCTTAAGTTCTGGAAGAAACTTCTTACAATTTTAAGAAGATTTTCCAAGAAACTTTGGAGAGTACTTTCCCAAAGTTTTGCGGAAATTTTCCTCGTTGTTCAGGATGTGACTTATCAGAAGTTCAGAAAGTAACTATGTTCAGGAAAAACTTACCAAATGTTTCTGGAGGGTAAGGTTGGGTTCTTAAATGTGAATTTCGAAGAAAATAAGCAGTGACTGCCAGAAAGTTCATGAGGAATTTTGTCTGAAGTTCAGGAGGAAACATACAATCCAAGAAAGAGATGCAGAAACGTTTACATAATCACACATGTAGTGAAAATGGCATAACTCGCTCTCTTATTACTTCTATTCAAAATTTTATCGCAGATTTTTGAAAAAAATATCTGGCATCTCTGGCTATTACGGCCACGGAAAAGTGTCGAAATAGTGCTATTTTTACGCAGTCGCCAATCCGAACATCTGTCAACCTTGGAGGTGCGGCTCAAACAGCATTGCGGCTGAATGAGAAATGCTCTCTCCCGAAAGCTACACCAAAGAAGGCCGCCTCATCTTCGGGATAGGAGACCTTAGGCCAACCACCTAAAGTCTGTATCCACAATAATCCGGACACCCCATACAATAGGTAAAACACAAATTTTGCATTTTATTTCAATTGTAGTCGTTTATTCCTGATTTATGATAGGGTTTCTGTTTTTTGCCAGATTTGGTTTCATTTGCTTGATTAATTCTCGAATCATGCTGAAATGTGTGTTTCATTTGTATGGGTGCCCCCCTTTCCAGAGAGAGGAGGGGTCTTAAATAACCATCAAAACATTTCTTGCCTTCAAAAACTCGCTCAAGCCAAATTTGATTCCATTTGCTTGATTAGTTCTCGAGTTATGCAGAAAATTGTTTTTCATTTGCATGGGAGCCTCCTTTTGTACAGGCGGGAGGGGTCTCGAACCACAATGAAAACATTTTTCACTTTCAAAAACCTCCACATGACAAATTTGGTTCCATTTGCTAAATTAGCCCTCGACTTATGCAAAAAATAATGTTTTATTTGTATGGGACCGCCCCCCTCCCTTCCAGAGGGTGGAGCAGACTCAAAAAATGTCTCTCTTTTGAATACCTCATCAGGCGAAATTTGATTCCATTTGCTTAATAGTTTCTCGAATTATGCAGAAATTTGTGTTTCATTTGGAAACCCCCTTTTATAAAAAGGGAGGGGTCTCAAGTTACCTTAAAATGTGTTTTACGTTCATAAACCTCTACCTGCTAAATTTGGTCCCATTTGCTTGATTTGTTCTCGAGTTATGCAGAAATTTGTGTTTCATTTGTATGGGAACCCCCTTTACAGAGATGGGCGAGGTCTCTTACTTTCATAAGTACCTTTGTCGGCCTCAAAAACTCCTGCTTTCAAAATTTCACGCCGATCGGCTCGGTAATTTTCGATTCTATAAGGCTCAGACATACAGTCTGTTGCTATCTCAAATTCAAATATATTTCAAATCAGAACTAATTTGAAACTTCTATCTTGCGGGTTTATTTTTCGTTTGCTCATTGAGTATGTCTCTAGCGTCTCGTCATTTGCTTCGTCACTGCACAGTCTAAAATTGTATGTATCATGTATTATCAAATTCATCGATTTAATACTCCGTTAATACTGCAGACTGAGCATTTCAAATGGTGCACCAGATCCTGTATATACCGGACGTGGATCGTTTGTAGATGTTTTTCCCTATAACTTGATTGCCGATGAGTTAGTGTCGTTTTGTGCACTTTGTGGTCTGCACAGAGTAGTTTTACCACTGGCTAGTTGCAATTTTATTCTGTTGTTTCGGGACATTGACAAGGTACTTTTGTGGCATGTCACAAGAGACTCGGCAAAGGAGGAACTATGGAGCAAGATATTGTTGTCAAAATTGACGTCCGGTTCGAAAGAAGTGCACACCGATTTCTCACGAGACGTCACTGATGCTTTGGTATATGACACATCTAACACTGCTACTGATATAAGCCACATGGATAGGTTTATTCTATTGCTTCTAAATTATTAAATTCTAAATTACGCGATTCAGTTATTCAGTTATTGAGCTATTATACCATGAGAAAACCAGGTATTTTGGTTATTCATTACATAAAACAAATGGATGAATAAAAACATAAGTTTCAGTGAAAATGAAGAGTGCACTTTCAGTATTTTCCCTTAGATTGAAAGTAAGAAGTCTAAGAGTGAATTGCGGCATAACCCGCCAGTATCACACCTGATGTTAGCGCCTTTATATAAACGTTCTACGGCGCGGCAGTGAAAAAATTTACTAGAATGTGTGATACTTTCGCTATTGGTAAAATTCTTCGTCTAACATGTATGTTTATAGCATGAGATAAGCCTTCTCACCGTCGCACAGTGATTCCATCCCGACCAGGGTTTAACATAAAAATAACAAAATTATAACAAACCTTGTTACGACTACTGATTATGATATAAATTTGTTTAGGACGTTTTCATTTGAATAATTATATAACATACTTATAACAAATTGAGATGTAATGCCTTGGGAGGCACAAGTCAAATAAATAAATGAATTCTTACACTAGCTGATATGATTTTGTTACATCAACAAAACTGTTTCAAGTTTGTTTTGTTTATGTATATCTATATCATAGTTGCTATAATTTTGTTACCTCTAGAAATTTTCGTTACAATTTCTGTTATTTTAACAACATCCGCGATCTAAATTCAACAGTCTCTATTATAAAAACAGCGTAACTGAATAACAAATTAGAAATAACTTTGTTATTCCCTTAATCGGGATTCCATACCAAAGGCGGAAAAAGTCTAAAAATGGAACTTATAGTTAGTTATGTGTTTCAAGTAATGTTGTGCCGCTGATCTGAAATATGTTATCTAAATTGTCGTATTAGGTTACAATGAAATTTAACGCTTTGAAAATGCGTAGTGGCGGTGCATTTTTTAGGAGCCAGGATGCGTATCGTTTCTTAGGATCCTGGGAATTACATTAGCAATCGGTTTTCTAAGCCATCTTTAATTTTTCCTTTGCGAAAAATTATATGGTATAAAATCGTGTCACTCTAGAACGAAAGTGATGCACAACTCTTCACATATTCCGCTATTCTGATGATCCGGAAGACCGTGCAGTAACGAGTCGAAACCACAAATTGGTTACTACAGTGAATTCGTTCTCACATCACCAGAAAATTTACTAGGAAATAAACAGCTAAATTTATCCACCTATCGTGAGATCTGACCGGTTTAACACTTTCCTGGAATAAGAACATACTAGGAATAAGAACCCGGATGTGGCCATTATGGTCCTGGTAACTTAATGTCATCACCATTGCACTTCTTTTTTGAGTTTTCATGTTATTTGATGTGTCGCATGATGGGTTTTCATCCAAATCTGAATCTAGCGACTAAACCCGGGAGTAGCCGGAACATTAACCCGAGTGAGGCCAATAGAGTTCTGGATTTTTGATATCATGACCATCGGACTTATTTTTAAACTCTCATGTAATTTGAGGTGCCGCATGATGAAGGGGGAGTTTCCGAAACTAGTGAACCGATTCCAACAATTCAAAAGCAAAATATAGGGCTACAGTACCTTCCATTTGGCGGTTGTTTCATTTAAATCGGTTCAGTAGTATTCAAACTAAGTTAGAAATTTCGTTACACACATACACTACCTACACACAGATATTCTGTGCATCGAGCTGAGTTCGTTTATATCACACTCCGCCCTCCAGGCTTTGGATCAAAGGTCGGTTTCCTAAGATATTTATGTATATACACTTCCTTGTAAGAAGAGTAAGACCATGGTAATCTAGTATGAGATTTATGTTTTAACCAATTTCAAGGGTTTCCCAGACATTCCAGGACTCTGGCCTCCCAAAACCGTATTTGCACAATTTTGAAACCCAAATTTTCGGTAAGCTGGTTCAAAATAAGCCTGTTGTAGTGTATGTGCGCATGTGTGCTCACATTTGAAAACTTAGTTGAAGTTTTTATCCGATTCTCTTTACATTTTATATGGGAGTAAAAAACCACGACCATGTGGGATCCATACTTCGAAAAATTGTTGAGACCCCAATGTTTATCCAAACTTCATATAATTTTGAAAAAAGAAATTTCAAATAGTGTACAAAACTAGAAAAATATATCTATTGTAAAATGAGGAAGATTATTTTTCGCCTTTTTTCGCCTTGGAATCAGTGTGCCTCAGCTAGGTGGAAAATTTGACCCACGAGAGGGATGAAATTAATTCAAGAGACTGTTAAAGCAAAGCTTACCGCTATAGAGAAGAATTCTTCTATGGCCTCAAGGCTACTCGCCTCCCTAAGCGGACCCTCCGCGTTCTACTCGTTTCACATAACCTTAGCCTTTAATTCTTTGTCAGCATCTGTCCTAAGTAACACTTTTCGACGACCTTGGTTCCGTACGAAAGGTCTGATCCCTAGCTAAATAATATGTTGAAAGAATTGTCCAGCACATGAAAAGTGCAGTTTTGGTCGTTTCCCTAAATTATTTGATTTAAGGTGTTTGTAGATTGTTCCTAGCTTCGTCTAAGAGTGAACTGTGGCTAAACCGGCCAGTTTCACACCTCGTTCAGTGCCTTTAAATAAACGTACAACGACTTGGCAATTTAGGGAAACCAAAGTGTGATACTATCACTGCTACTCGTGTTTTTGGTCTCCCATGACGGCCTTTTATATGAGATTTGCCATCTCACCTACGACGAGGTAACAACCATGATCTTCGAGAGGGAATTTATGAAGTCAAAACATAGTTACTCATTCTGTTTTTTAATGACCGTTTCAAGGACATTTGACGCATTTGGCGCAGTCAGAACTGTTTGGTCAGTGATCAATTATTCTCCTCCTCATACCTGATTTCTAAATCTAAGTCTTCTAGTGCTGCTTCATCCGACAAGATTGCATGATTGTCATCATTCTCAAAACTCATTAATTGTGGGCTTTCCTCATGCGTTGATGTTGACTGCATTGTATTGTCACCGGCGTATGATATGTCTTCGTCTGCATTGTGATTAAGATCGTTTGTGATGATTTCATCGCTGTTAAGGGTCGCGTATTCGGCATCCTCCTCATTGATTTCTCCGAACTGGATTGTCCCAGCAATGCTTCTCAGCTTCTCTCTTACGACTGATAGTGGAAAATCATCTTCATCCTCGATTTCATTGCCCTCGTTAAGCATGTTCCATGACTTACGAATCGAATCTGCAGGAACTAGATCCCACGCTTGAGCTACCCAAAATATAGCATCATTTATGTTGATCTTCTTCATACACTCGTCAAACTCGCCTCCACGAGCTTGAAAATCAGATTCCTGTAGTGGCTCTTAATCATCCGTATGATTAATCCGTATGAAAAAAAATGCTACCCAGGTAACCAATAAGCATTAGCATATGCAGTAAATCAACCCTAAATCTGCATTTCAGATGCTACAAGCATTGTTTTAGCATTATATCAGCATCTTGAATGCTATCTGTTGTTAAGTTGCATTTCAAATGCTATTTAAATGCTTGTAGCTTGTAATTAGCATTTCGAATGCAAAATAGCATTAATGAAGCATTTTCATAGCATTGCAGTAAAAAAAGCCGTATATTGTGCCAAAAGGGGCATTTATGTTGCATTTAAGGCGACTTAAATGCTTGATAGGCTGCCGTAAAGACGCTTTGAAACTGCTTATTGGTTACCTGGGTAGTTAGGCTTCCGGTTGACCGAATTCGGACCTCTGACTAATCTCCTGCCATCACATTCTGTGCAGCCACCTCGTCCACTTTCTTCGTCGCAGAACGCAAGTTTGCTTGAACTGCTTTTTTTCCTTGAACAGTTTTTTGGATCTTCTCTAAATTCCGTTTGACGATGGTCCAATATTTCTCAATTTCGCGGTACTCTGGGGTGTTGGAAGGGTTCTTGTAGCTGGGCATTGTTGGTGAGATTCCACCTGCCCTATACAGCATGAAACAATCCTCTTGCTTCAGGAGAGGAAGCTAACGTTCTTCCAGAAGTCCATATCTATAGGTAAGTTTTCTAGTTTACGGTCGCAGTAGCAATGAAAATGTCTGCTGCTTTTCAAGTTACAGGTACGAATAAAAACAAGTCAAATCAGACATATTTTTAATCCATTGGAATCGCTCAAATCAGTAAATAACAAAACCTTAGTATTTTAGATTTGGCCGAAACTTTGCAAACGTGTTTGTTATAACAGTATAAGTGGCCGTTGCCCCCCCCCCCCCCCCTAACTTTTGAAATATTTTTTATAACTTTAGTGTTTGCTTCAATTTTATATGTTAACGTTTATGTTGTGTTGTGTTGTGTTAATGTTGTGTTGTGTTAATGTTTGATAGATTGCCCCTTCGCCTCAATGAAAAAGTGCGAAGTTGCCTCGATTTTGTGACAAGATGTAGCAAAAAAGTGCAAAAAGTGGGCATCCATGAGAATTTTTTTCAAATATTAAAGACTAAAATTTTATCCGTTGCTATGAGCATGAGTAAGATAATAAACATGATTGACCACCCGAGGCTGCTACTCCGTTGTTGCCAGATGAGCTGTTACTACACAGAGAACCACCAGATGATGCTTGAGACTAGCATACATTCTCAATGAGAAAATACTAATGATCTCAAACTAATGCAATAACCAGCGCCTGCCTCGCCCGAATGCAGGTCAAATAAGGGAAGGAAATTTCAAAAGAAGGGAAACACCAACGCTATCCTACGTTAAACTTGCGGTTATATCCTAGGTATAACCCACCTATATTTTTTAAATATTTATACCTATTTCTGATTTGAACCTATTCATACAAATAGTGCAATTGGAGCCAATCACAAAATGGGATAGTGGTTTACTTGCTCTAGGATATGGTGGTACGGCAAGCATGGCAAACCAATATTATGGATCACAATTAATTGTGATCCCCAACACCGGACCACCAGCCCGGCGAACCCCTTCATCTCACCAGGATGAATTGTTGATTGTTGTTTATTTTTCTGTGCTCACGTGATAACTCACATCCTCGAATTATAGATAACCGAAACAATACTAAACGCGCCATATAACAAAATAGTGCATAAAAAAGCATCAACACAGCCTTTCACAGCCGATGCTCGAAGCAAACTTTTTTTGTAAACTTCCAATTTTTACAACTGTTCCAATCCTATAGAAGCTACGTAAGAACAATCTATGCGAATCCATTTAAAATTGCGATTTAGGGATTTTGTAAAAGTAAGAGTGTGTAGATGCACTTCGTACCTTCTGGCAACTTTATGCTTCTATTGATGTTCATTGGTTTAGCATCAACCGGGGGAAACTTGATCCTATACTCAATGATATCATTATCTCCAATCCGCTCAATCAATCGCTATGTTCTGTGATACATTGGATGTATTAATATTATTTGAAATAACTCAATATAGACGTCATCCCAATTTTGCATATTGACAGGCAATCTGTGAACACCCACCTAGTACCTTATAGTAAGATGCTTAGAGGTGGACCGAAAGATTCTATGAGCTACTTCAAAGATTTTTTTCTGTTTCTATGGGAAAAAATCGGTGTTTTTGCGGTGTGTTGCTTTTTCAATACACTGAAAATGTATTTTTTTGGATTAGCTATCGTTTCGTAAACATTGATTTTGTAAATAGAACAAATGTCTCTTAAATTGTATGAAACATTCTTAATGCTTGTCATCTGGTGGAATGCAATCATTACACCTCTTTGCCCAGTGCACGAAATGACTTTCATGAAGATCAACCAATTGCTGCTTCTCTTTTATCGTACTCATACATGTTGGTCTTGCTTCTCGGGTGTGCTGGAATCATTGATTTATTTTTATTTATTTTCCCAATTACATACTGAGTCAAGATAGAAGATCTGTCAGTCAATCATGCAACCTCAAGAGTTTCTTTTTTCTTGATAACAAAATACTCGTATTAGTTTATATTGTTTTCGTACAATGCACGAATGTTCTTTCTGTGCCAATAAATGCGGCGTGTTGTAGACAGTTACGCGTGTGGCACTGACTATTTACAACGAATACAACGAAAAGATTTGTTAATCTTACTTTCGATTTCGTAATAAAATCAAAATTTTACGTTCAGTGTTGGTGAGAGGGTCGTGGAGAAAAAGTACATTTTCAGTACAAACTGGGTGATTGTCCTAAACAAAAATCGAACACGACTGTAAAGTGAATATTTCGATACATGACAGTACCCGCTAGATTTTACCATGGTTGCTATTTAATACGGTTCGATTTTGAAATATGTGGAAGACCTAAAGATTTTAAAATCCTTTTTGTTTTTTATTTGTAATTCCAGAACAAGCCTAGAATTGTTGAATCTTGTTGACAAAATTTGACGGGTATTGAACAATACTTAGGGAAAGCGTAAAGAAGATAATCCACTCGTCGTTCAGGCGGATTGTCACAAAGTGAGGGCTTGATTCCTGCTCTAGCTGGTGAAACTTGAAAATGCACCTACTCTACTGGTCCACCGAGCGTTGTGTTGTCCCTTGTATAATGTTATATGTTCAGTGTGTGCAACCGTTGGTTGAAGAGGGTCTCTCTCTCTCTCTCTCTCTCTCTCTCTCCTCTTTCTCTCTCTTTCTAAAAAAATATCTTGCCCCACCCTATTTTAAATCCTGGCTACGCCTATGACTGTTATACTGAATATGTTTGCAAAATTTCGTCCAAATCCAAGCAGCTTCGACTTTTTATGGCAAGTTTGTATTATTATCGAGATTTTCAACCCTCGCTGGTTCATCTCCCGTGGCAGTCACTCAAGTACCTTTTGGATACTTCCGTAACTTGTCCGAGGTGAGATTTGAACTCGTGACTTTGGCGTGAGAGGTATGGATGTTAGCCACTATGACGGGCGTCGCCCTCAAGCAGACATTTCTTAGTGAATTTCGACCGTTTCAAATGACTGAAAATGTCTGCAAACTTTGTCCTACGGTTGCCATATAACTTCTGCCCAAACAGCTGTTTGATGTCTTTCAAAGGTTTCGTAGTCCATTGAAACCTGTCCACGTAAAATATCGGACAGCACAATAATAGACAGCAAACAAATAATTATACATAAGTGCAACAACACGATTGTGTATTTCACAATAATAGAGTTAAATCTACATTAGAAACAGTTGATGAAGATGTTTGATCCTTCTCTTTGTAAAATTCTCGAACTTTATATGGTACACCCGCCATCAGGTTCCGTACGGTATCCCTCAGATACGACCGCCTTCACGATTCTCCATCTTCTCTTGAAATCGTCGGTACATTTGCTTTCTTCTTAGTTTCGAAGAGTTTCCTCTTAACTAGAGCCCAGTACTTCTCTATTGGGTGAAGTTCTGGACAGTTTGGTGAACTGGCTGTTTTTGGAACGTATTTGACCTCTAGTATCTTATACCATTCCAGGATGGATTTCGCATGGTGACAAGAGGGCAAATCAAACCAAAACTGAGCTGGAGAGTTGTTGCTTCTGATAAAGCGATCCGTGAAATAATTCAAAAGCTGCACTGAAGGAAAACTGTCCGCTATTTAACGTGGACATGCAATTTAACTTGGCCGTGTTTACGGGATTAATGTTCCGCTTGAAATTTCTGGCCATTCTTTTTGGCATCGCTGTGGCTTTCGATTCCTGGCTGTTGACTCTTTTATTACGTCGGTTACAGTTGATTTGGCCACTGTCGATGGTTTCGCTACTTCAGCGTGCGAGTTATTGGGATCTTCACGACGAACGAGCAAAATGTTGGTGCGTTGCTGCTTTTGTTTAAACGACTTTTTGATAACTGAATGTCTGCAAATTTCGAACTCATAACGAATAACCCAGACAGACTCTTGAAGTCAGGATACGTTCAAAAATTGAGTTTAACAAAAACCTGTTTCAATTTACAATCATATCAGTTTAATTCAAACAACATCCCCGTTTTCCACGAAGAAAAACTTCAGCGCAAGCAACTGTCTAGCATAGTAAATTAACCTTTTCCTTAATCTTACATCCATTTCCTAATCCCTCACAGACCATTCCAGCCATCGGTCCAGAAAAGACAAGCACGGAACGTGAGAGGCAAAATAATACTGCCACTCGGGAAGTCCGATATCGGTTCGTCGGATTTCGATGGATGGCCACTTTCCGAGTAATCCTTTTGAATCTCTCATTTTGTCTCGGATGCTGCCGGTGCGGAATCCGCATTCCCTACATCAACCGGTGTTCTTCCTCGGCGGTCGTCGCAGTGCAGTTAATAATTCCTTTGGCGTACGATTTATTGGCCCTGGCAGCAGGTGTAAATAATTATTTTGGGATCCGGTTCTGCTCCAAAGCTTCTAATCACAAGACGGGCGGGGCGGTGGAGGTGGAGGTTGGTTCCGGAAATTTATTAGGGTCGTGGGGTGCAACTACGTGTTGGAAGCAGCTTCGGGTTGCGTATTGGAAGCGATGGTGTCCAAAGTTAATGAGTGTTTTATTCCCTTGCAGGCAGCAGTTCCGCCCATCCTTGGTAAATTATGACAAATGTTAGGGGAGGCTCATTTTCTTTCGTAATATGGGATATTTTTTCATATGTGTATAATGCACGTCATTACCAGCCTGGACTGTGTTGTTAATGGATGGGTTTTTTCCTCTTTTTTTCCTCTTTGTTTCAGAACCAGGACATCAGAGCCCCATTACTGCCGGTGTTTTAACGGTCAATTAGATAGCGAGTGAGACAGCTGTCGGGTCGATCCGGTGTAAAAACTGAAGTGGAAGCAAACGTCAAGTGGTCGATTTTGGCCTATCATGGTGAGTCATCATATTTCATTATTACTACACACTCGAAAGAGGATTGGAACAAAACCAAGGTCTTTTACGTTAATTTGAACCAAGTTCATACAACCGTTAACAGGAGAAAAAAAATTGTCGTCTATTGAGAGTCAAGTACAGGCCGGCTTCACATAGTCACCAAAGTAAGTGTTCTCGGGATCGTGTTTTCATGAATAATAATGGCAATATTTTCCTCCGACTCTCACCACTTTCGCTGCTGGATAAGATGTCCTTCCATGTTCCCAACCGAGGCGAATGAAATTTCATTCCCCAGCGGGACGTCCTCCGGGCTCAAAGGGACAGACAATGGAAGGCGTGCCGGAAAGTTACTCACTTTGCTTATCATATTTCACGCTTCCCCGACGTGGCAAGGATTTCATCCTTCTTTCATCTCTGGAAACTTTTTATCACGTATGACTATCTTCTCATGCATATGATTATTTTCTCACTTTGGTGCTTACGCTAAGCCGTTTTCATCCTCACATTCTCACTTTGAAAGCAGAGGAAGAAAGTACTGCTGCATGATTCCTTGGGGGAGAATTATGATTTAATGCCAGCGGGAACAGTACAGTTCAAAGACCGAACCTAAAACGGTGTAAAGTTGCCGCCAGCCTCTCATTGCGTGGTGGGATTGAGACAAAACCCAAAGTTCAACGGTCGTGAACAATGTTCTAACAAGACATTCCCGGATCATAACTGGTGGGGATTTCCCGTCCCTTTTCCGTTCGAAGGGAAACGGAGCTTGGCGCTCTCTGTCAAGAGTGTATGACAGGGGTTGGCTCAATTTTCCGGTGAAATTTGTACTGCATTTGAAAACATCACAACCTCCGGCCCCCCTTCGAATATCCTGATTGCACTGACCACATCTGCAGACAACACGTTTGGCACCGTTCGATATCTACTACTGATGACATCGAGCCAACATCCAGTGGAACACATTTCCCATTCGAATTGCTACCAACACAACACACACCAGATAATTCCTTCGGTTCTCGGGAAGAGAAAAGAATTCTCAATTTTCCAGAAGAAAAGGTCCATTTTTGGCTGCCCAACTGCAAATTGGATCCTGTTCTTCGTTCTTCGGAAAAATTTCGCTGCATTGTTTGGACAAACACACATGCACCTAAAGGAAACCTTTTTCCGTCCGTTCCGAATGTCGTGCCAGTAATTCAGTCCAATCAAGCTTTTCCGTTTGCACTGCTGGGTTTGGACTCTGAGCTGGTAGGAAAGATCAAAAAGGTAACCATGGACCAGGACCAGAACGACGACGACGACGACGACGACGACGACGACGACGACGATGGGAAGCCAATCAAGCGTGGAATGACCGACAGGAAAAGCTGGGAATTAATCATGCGGAACAGGACTTTCATTCGGGTTGGCTTGTTGCTAACCGCCAGAGAAACAACCGGGCACTATTAGCAGGAGATTCGGAAAGTAGGAACCGAAAAAATGTACACAGGGGTGACTTCTCGAGGTGGGTTGTTTCCCCTGAAACAAAGATTGCGGTTTCGGGTGATTTGTCGTCTGTGTGTTGGACTTTGTGGGACAACGTCGAATGATATGTTGAACCTAGCAGTCATGAATGGAAAGGAGTTGTAATCTGTCTATATGTGGGGAGAAAAGTCTTGTGTGGCTATGAATGGAGGACGGGTGGTTTCTATAAATAAATCTTATGGTACGTGCACGTAACGTGACGTAACGATACGAAGCCGATATCACATGAAGGTTTTCGCATTGATATAAGGTACTTTAATAGCGAATGCCATTTTTGCCAGTTTTTATAGTTACGAAAATGTAGTCTAGCTGGAACAGGTAGTGCGTGGGAAAATTGGCACGATGTGTCTTTAGACAAACAGAAGATGAAGAAATTCACAAACTAAGACGAATTGCACGCCAACTCGTCTTCGTGATTGGCAGCACTCTCTCAGAATCCAATGAAACTTTGTGGGTGTATAGACAATACAAGCAACTTTGCATACCTTGTTTTATTTTTTCAAAATTTATTTAGACTAAAATTTGAAAAGGGCTTATTTTTTTTTTTGATCTATTTTTCAAAGTCAGCATAACTCAAAAAGGACAAGACTTACCCAAAAGAGATGTAGAGTGGTGTAGTGTAGACTTTGGAAAATTGTTCTGAACTTTTATGAGAAAAATTTGTTAAAATTTTGAAATCGATTCTTACACACTAAAAATATATTTTAAATTTCAAAGCCAATATGCAAAAGATGGCTGTCTTAGAATTGGAAGAATTTTTTTCTTACTAAAGGCAATATAATTGTCTAAATGTTCGCCATACATTGGAAGATGGGCACTTCTAAGGAAAAAAGGTTTTTCTAACAACAACTTTTTCATGTCCTATTTTTACAACATTTTATCACACAAACTAGTCTAGCTACAGTTATCAACGCCCCCATAGAATCCAATAAAATTTAGCAGTCAACATCTTTGCAAAAACCAATAATCATATAGACTAACATTTGAAAAGGATCAAAACATTCAATTTCCGTTTACATCTGTAAAACAGAACCAAAAATGTACGTTTAAGTAAAAGTAATTCATAACTGCTTGTGGACGTCATATTTCAATGGAATGCTCTTTAAATGGATATGATGCAAAATGACGTTAGTATCCGAAAATACTGTTTATGCCAATGAAAGCTCCTAGGTTTTTGCTTGGCAAGGGGTTTATTACATTTATTTTTTGTATGTACATTTTCACGTGGTTCAGGTGTTCCGATCAAAATTTGGTCAAACAGTAGATGTGTGTGAGTCGATCTAAGTTTAAATTAATAAGTCAAATTCTTTTTCTTTTTTAAGTTTAGTTAATACAGAATACAGGTGAAATATTCAACTCACCTTTCTTTTTACCGAATGCGATTTGCCGGGTATTTCGTTTAACACCTGCCATAAGATTTTGTACAGTCTCCTTGTTCACTCTATTCGCCGCATAACGCCTGTTTGCCTTGAACTGATTCTCGCTTACAACAGCTTTTTGAGTCTTCTTAAGGTTCCGTTTGACGATGGCCCAATATTGTTCGATCGGGTGGAGTTCTGGCGTGTTGGGAGGGTTCTTGTCCTTGGGCACACTTGAACGTTGCTGGCAGCATCCCACTCCATGGCCTTTTTTCCGTAATGGCAAGATGCCAAATCCGGCCAAAATAGAACGGAACAATTGTTTCGCTTTAGGAAAGGCAGTAGACGTTTTTGTAGGCACTGTGTCAGATAAATTTCCTAGTTGACGGTTCCGGTCGCAATGTTAACGTTGCTCTTCAAGCCACAGGTACAGATGGCCTGACACACCAAATATTTCTTCGCGAACTTGACAGTTTAATGTGCTTGAAAGTATCTGCCCCCTTCTCGTCCGGTTGCCGTATAAAATTACTGTTCAGGAAGCTGTTCAAAATCTACCTTGACGTAAGTCACATCGTCCTGTAGCAACTTCCTCAGCATCGTCGTGTACAGTTTTCGCGATCGTGCTTTGGCCGACGTGTTATGTTTATCGTCGCGATTATGAGTCACCACATTCTTGTAAGTCGACAGTCCAGCTCGTTTTAAGCTCCATCCACGGTTGAACGCGCCACTCCCAGATTCTTTGCGACAACTCGGAGGGAGCGATTGGGGTTCCCCTCGAATCAGCGTGCAACTCTATTTGTCGTCGCTGTGGCCTCCGGCTTTCGATTTCCCCCGATCCAGCTTTCCTGTCTGTCGAGAAACGTTCACCGGACGTTAATTTCATCTTCAAAGTGGGGAGTGTGCAAAATTTTTTAAAGCATGATGAAAGGAAATGCGTCAAGTTGAAGTCGACAAAATTTCGATCGAAATGATTTTCTGAAATAGGTACAACGCAATGAAATTTCTCTATAACAGGTATTGTGTTAACGTGGCTATATAACTCCTCAAGTTCTTCTGACATTTGCAACTGTTCAGCTTATATGATGCAGAAATTCAGTTTTGTTTTTTGCACGGTTTTTTTTTACACGGGTTGTTTTCGGCGATAACTCCAGAACGGAACATTTTATCAACTTAATTCAAATCGCATTTTAAGTTTTGAGCCAAAAGTAATCATATGGCAGTTTTTCAAAAAATTCACAATTTTTGGTGTAAATACTCAAAATTTTAAAAACTGTATTTTGACCACTGCATGGCAAGGTAACGGAACCAAAAAAAGCCGAAGCAATATAAAATGTTATAGCATGTGAATTTATCAACTCTCATTAAGTCTTTTTTACCCGGTTCTATACTTAAAGTGGAACGTATCCCCGAGCGAAAAAAAGACCTTGTGTACTTTTTATTTGTCTGTTCAACTGCCCTGTCATATAGTTTCCGAGGAGTTTGATTGTGTTTCCATAATCTTGAGCAAGGCATGCTCTCTTTGCCATTCGCTTAGAGTACCATCAATAGCATCACATGGACCTTTCCCATGAGACGTTGAAAAGAACTACCATTTCGCTTCCAATCCATGCTTAGACTTGAAATTGAACAATCTGCTAAACTTCTTTTTGTTTTGTAATGGGCCGCTGCTCCATCTGACATGAAAATAATTGCCAAGCAATATATTGAATTTTGTTTAATGAATGAGCAATTTTGATACAAACAACTGAACTGTTATTGAGTCATGGGTCAATACTTCAGATATTTGGTGCAAACACCTCAGATTAAGAATGGTGCAAACATATTCATTATGTGTTCCTGTACTATCCAGAAGTATGCAATGTTTAGGTCAGAGCTTAGTGAATGAAAAATATCCAATTTTAAGGTTTTTGCATTTTTCTTTAAAATTCATGTATGCTTATTCAAAGACATAATTAATACGCTTCGGTACATGTTCTCTTTTACCATTAGTTCGGTAATCATTATTTCCTGGCAAAGCCCTACTAATTTCATTGCTGTCGAAGAATTGTAAAACTTTTTGCCTATCGTTATCACTTAATCCATGACCACATCTTGATTCAGCAGTACTAATAATACCCTGAGCTCACAAGGCTTTTCATTTGTTTCACTGTGTGATGCGATGCATTGAACTCACTGACGATTTCATTCACTGACCATGACTTGGGAAGTACCGATGAACTTTTAATTGGTCTTCTTGTTGAAGCTAAATTGGACTTCTCTTTCAGCTGCATCATCATTTCATCGAAAGCTTCCACTTTATCGGCATCGTCTAGATCCATACCAAACAGATTTTTACGAACCGCTTTGGAGATTTTTTTGATTTTTTTCGCAATACCTTACACTTTCCGTTACATTCTTCGACGAAATTGGTTTGAACTATGGAATTGAATTTATTCACAATATATAAATCTTGCAGCTCATCCTCGAATGCGATTGACTCCATATGACTGTACCGCTTCTATAAAATAAAAATAAATAAAAGTTATTGTGTGTGTGTACAATTCACCTCCCACTGACCGGCAGTGCTTTTATGGAAGAAATTTGTCTGCACCTATTTTTGACATTATGCTATCTATAGATGCAAACACTTTTAGCCCTGGAGATAAAAGGTGATGGCTCTATTGCAGTTCCAACGACCCATTTCGAAAATGTCTGTTTCTACACGTACGTTCTGAGGTCGCTATCATATGCAATAAGCCCCGCATGAATACACCCATATATCAAAATTCAGTTTTTTTTTATTCTGGCGCGTATTTAGTTAAGGTTTTATGTATATAATTAGTAAAACTGTAACATTCTTACCAATCTCCGTTGTTTCTTTCCGTTTCTGTTTACTTTCCTTCTTGATCAAGTCCTTATCGTCCTCGTCCTGGTTTTGTATGCTCTTGATAACCATTCTGCCTCCGGATGAATGAGGATTCCTCCAGCTTCGTGGTCATAGAGGTATGCCCTCTTTTCTGTGGATATCCTGGACAACAAATAGAGATAAGACAAGTTGGGCCGCCCCTCCTGTTGGTGACCACTCATAGCATTAGTAACTGATATTGATTCTATTGATTCCTACGCACATTAATTTGGTACCAACCGGGGGAGACTTGGTCCTATACCCAATGATTTCATTATCTCCAATCCGTTCAACTTTTGTGATATAGTGTGATATAGTGGGCGGAATATTACAATTTGAGATAATTCTAAGCAGTCGGTCTACCAAAATTTGGCAGATCGACAGGTAATCGGTGGGGGACTGACCACCTGGTACTTCTTAACACGATGCTAGGAAGCGGACCGGAAGTGTAAATGAGCAAACTCCCCCAATAAAATAAATAAAAAGTTATTATGTTAAAATATGTTACTCAAACTTTTTGACACAGGTTTAAAAGGTAAAATTTTGGAGACAAAAATAACCTAATGTGTCATCCGATTCCTGATGACTTGTTGACGGTTGAAATTCTGATCACAATTTGCACCGTTTCCATCGGAACACTTATTATGCGTCAAAATTGCACGGCTTGACTCACAAATACGCATTGTTTCATCCAACTTGTAGTCGTATCCCCAGGAATGTATCTTTTCTATCATAGCTGATGATATGTTACGTAAATTCTTGTAGCTGCACCTGGGATTATTGATACGTGCACAGCATTTAATTCTGATACATACCACTTTGTTTCATTATGAAAAGCTCCTTTCACAACTAATCGTGTAACTATGATCACTGTTATTATGACGCCTTGCTTAAATATTAAAATTTTGTTGGTAGAAATAATGTATTTCATTCAAATCTATACCTTAGACTACTTAAGTGATTAAATGTACTGTAACACAGGTAACACAACGGTTATAAACAGGAACAACCACCTGATTTAATTGTATTATCACTGAAGTTGAAAAAAATAATAATTTAAAATAAAGCTCTTTCCAAATAGTAGCCTTGACTTTTCAAGCATACAAAGACCCTTAAAAATCCAAGTTATCATTATAATTAAATTGGCTGTTAGAACCAAATTATAAGACAAATTGGCACGATACACGGTAAAAATAGGACATGAAAAAGTTGTAGTACGAAACACTTTTATTCCTTGAAAGTTTCCATCTTGCAACGTATGAAGAAAAAAAGTCGTCTAATTCTTAGATAGACATTGTTTGCAAATTGACTTTAAATTTTAAAATATATTTTTTAGCGTAGTAGAATCGATTTTACAATTTTCATTTTTTTCATAAAATTTCAGACGATTTTCTAAAAGTCACCTATACATTACTTTTTTGTAAGTCTTGTCCTTTTTGAGTTATGTAGATTTTAAAAAATGATCAAAAAACTTAAGCCCTTTTCAAATGGTAGTCGAGATAAATTTTGAAAAAACAAAGCAAAGTTGCTTGAAAAGGCATTACCTATACATCCATAGGGTGCTGCCAATCACTGGATGAGTTGGCATGAAATTCGTCATATGGGATCGTCCATTAATTACGTCACGCAAAAAATGACTTTTCATACGTATTTTATTGCTTTAAACAACCAGTGAATTTGTTGCAAATTATTAACTGTATATTACTATACAAAACTGTCCTATGTGTAGAAAATATCATAGGGCATGCGCTAGGGGCATGTGATTACGCTAGGGGCATGTGAGTAACTCTGAGCAATTATGAGCATCTCTTATTCAGTGGATTTATATTGTGATATTGAACATTCCTACCTTTTGTAAAGCTTGGCTTTGACAGTGGAATTGCATAATCAAAACAAGAAAGTTTTACCGTGAAGGTTTACCGTATCAATGTTGTGGTAGTCCTTACCCGCTCTAGTCATGTAATTAGTAGGTAATAAATAATAATTTGTGAAGATTGTGTTGCATAGTTTTTAGCTTGGATGGAACTTGTGTCGGTCACTCAGCCCAAGCACAGCTCATTTACAGTCCTCATTCGCTATCCACCCGAAGCCGACCACCCCGTGTCCGCATAACTACGCAATCTTCCTCAGAACAACTCTATCCGATGTTTGTCGAATATGCAGCACTGCATCAGCAATGCTTCCTACGGTCGAAGCCAACGTTGAATGGGTTGGGTCAATCAATCCGTACAACGGGAATATGTGGCATTTATCGACTGCCGAACTGATCACCTCCAAAAAGAAACCAAGCCGGATCGATCAGTTTGGTCTCTCATTGGATGTGATTCGTTCGACAAAAAAATTGGTCAATAAACTCCACATATTCCAACTGTTCGTTTTCCTACAAGAAAAACAATGAAACAATATTAAACAACCTACTTACCGCAATCGGGGCCCAATTTCTCCTCCAAATAATGCGACCTATCTTGGCTGAAGTGAGAGCTTCTGACGATACGACAATACATAGTTTTCCCAGACAGTAAACATACTGCTGTCATTGGTTACCAAGGTACCACCGTCGTCACCGTCACTTTCAAGCCAGTGCTGCCAGAATACTTTAAACCTATTAATAAATTATACAAGTTGTTGGAAGCTGATGCATTCTGAGCAAACGTAAGTTTTATGATATGAGTGAAGTTTTATTAGTTATCGCACACATTTTTTTTTGCATTCCCACCATTGTCTATCTTGGGGGAGAATAACATCAAAGACTGTGCAAATTTGCAGAATCCTGAGTAACTTTGAAGAAAAAAGTGGGCATGCATATCTTTTGAGTAACTCATAATTGGGGCCAAAAAGCCAATGTGAACATTGACTTTAAACGTCAATTTGTCTTGAAACTCACAACACTCTCATACACGACCGAGGCCTTTTCCAAAGTAAATTCTTGGTTAGAACAATTTTCACTTCAAGTGTTTGAAACTTTAAATTATAATGTTTGAAATTGGAAATATCCTTCTTATCAACATGCAACCCTAAGAGTGGACAGCAATTTCTGCTAGAACCAAAGATGTGAAGAGAAAAGTCCGATAGCTTTCGGCAGGCTGTGAAATTGAATAGAAGTAGTTTGAAATTGAGGCAGTATTTCGAAGCAAACACACACATTTTTGCCACATATCCCCATGCGGAGTATGTCAAGGCAGGAACAAATCCGCCACCTTGACTGGCAAAAATGTGCGCGTTTTAATGTGCTCAAATACAACCAAGGCACAGAGCAGTTCTAGCGATGTGGAATCTCTGTTTAACACTCCCCTACATGTGACAGGAATCAATTTCCAATTAAAGGTTTTGAAAGACACAACATGGAATGCAACAACAAAAAAACATGATTGATGGCGTCACGTCATTTCGAGTTTTTATGGTCTTGTAAATTTAAGAACAGACGCAAATTTCGGTCAAACGGGTCACTTCTTTTATGTGCATCCACGTAGACTAAAATTTACATGATTTTAACGTAGGACTACGTTTCTCTTTTCTATACCAGTTGTCATTTCAAAAAGTGAAAGTTTTTTGAACGCTAAGAACTCTCGTTTAACTAAACACAATAACTTCATTCATACACCATTTGATCTGAAAACCTTACAATTTGTTTTGCATTGAAATAACAATTAAGTGCTATTAGTATAAGTAGTTCATTTTTACCTCAAAATGACCTAATTTTTCTTCCATACAAATCTCCGTATGAACCTCTCCGTATGAAAATATGTTTTTCCCTATCCGGGTCCTCAAAAACGGGTAACAAATTCTCGAGTAATTCATGATTAGGGCCTATTTTACATATAATTTATATGTGATGGCTTCTATCTTTCCCAAGATATTTTAAGGACATTTTTGTATATGCATCTATCAATAGTGAAAACATCATGCACCCCGTGTCCTTCACCAATGTACGCTTCTCCAGAAAATTTCAAAAACAAAATTGTCCCACCACTTTTAAGAATTGCAAATACCAATAAAACAAAAACCCAACCCAACAGAACGAACTAACCCCTCTTTTTTCCCGCCAGTCAAAATGTCCTCCACAGTAACCGCTTCGAAGACCCAGGAGGTGCAGAATGGCCCCGGTCCAGCGTCGCAGGAGGTATTCGACCGAGAGGACAAATACGGAGCTCACAACTATCACCCGGTGCCAGTGGCGCTGTCTCGCGCCGAGGGAGTCTTCGTATGGGACGTCGAAGGCAAACGGTACTATGATTTTCTCAGTGCATACTCCGCAGTAAATCAGGGTCACTGCCATCCGAAGATCGTGAAAGCCCTCACCGAACAAGCACACGTTTTGGCCTTGACATCAAGGTAAGTCATCATCAACTAAAACCAACGCCCACAATCACTAAAGTCTTCTCATTTCTAACAGAGCATTCTACTCGAACGTCCTCGGAGAGTACGAAGAATACATCACCCGTATGTTCGGGTTCGACAAAGTCCTTCCGATGAACACCGGTGTCGAAGGAGGTGAAACCGCATGCAAACTTGCTCGCAAGTGGGGCTACAATGTCAAGAAGATCCCCAAAAACAAGGCCAAGATCATCTTTGCGGAAGGAAACTTCTGGGGTCGTACCTTGGCAGCCATTTCATCATCTAACGATCCATCGAGCTACGAAGGCTTTGGCCCATTCATGCCAGGATTCGAACTCGTTCCTTACAATGACACTGCAGCGCTGGAGAAGGCTCTGCAAGATCCCAACGTTTGCGCTTTCATGGTTGAACCAATCCAGGGTGAGGCCGGTGTAGTTGTTCCGGATGAAGGCTATCTTAAAAAAGTCCGAGAACTTTGCACAAAGTACAACGTTCTGTTCATCGCCGATGAAGTGCAAACGGGACTTGCGCGAACCGGCCGCATGCTAGCTATTGACCATGATGAAGTCAAACCGGATATTCTGATTTTGGGAAAAGCCCTCTCCGGCGGAATGTACCCAGTGTCGGCAGTGTTGGCGAACGATGAAGTGATGCTCTGCATCAAGCCTGGTGAGCACGGATCGACCTACGGTGGAAACCCCCTTGGATGCAAAGTGGCAATGGCTGCGTTGGAAGTATTGGTCGATGAAAAGTTAGCAGAAAATGCCGATCGCATGGGACGCAAGTTGCGGGAATCGCTTGCGCAGCTACCGAAGGATGTTGTATCAGTCGTTCGGGGCAAGGGTCTGCTGAATGCCATCGTTATTAACTCCAAATATGACGCCTGGGAGGTTTGCCTACGGCTGAAGGACAATGGACTGATCGCCAAGCCGACGCATGGCGATATCATTCGGTTTGCGCCGCCATTGACGATCAACGAACAGCAGATGGACGAGTGTTTGCGGATTATCAAGTCGACGATACTGGAGTTCGCGAGGGTTAACTGAGGCGGAACGTGGTTGCATTTAGACCGTTATCAAATATTGTATTGAGATTAAGTTTCTTCATTTTTATGTCAGTTTTTTAATGGTAAACAAAAATTAAAATTCTAACTAATTCTGTAATTGAGGGTTACCATAAGTTATTCGATGACAGACTCCAATTTTCTATTTAGCGGAAAAGTGAAATGAATGTGAGGTCACATGATTTACGAATGTCGGTGAGCTTAAGGATCATTAAAATTTGGTTGTTCACGTTGAAAAATCCTAGAATAACGTCATGAATTTTGTTAATGTTCATGAACCTAGAGAGAACATGACTTTTTTTTAACTGCATCAAATGTTATGGGGCAAGTAAGTCAGTCCTGAGAGTTGCATCAGTATTCAATCCAAAAAGATTGCTCCAACTCTAATACCTACGATGCATCCCATGGACAAACATAAAGAAACCTGCTTTCATGTTCAGCCAAATAAAAAAAACAGTGCTGTTGATACAAGTTTGAAATATACTAACTGGGTATAAGTAAGAAGTACTCGTGAGCTCGTCTAAACAACTAAAAAAAGTCTTGAACAGATGCTCAAACCATTCAGCCGCAATTCGCGGTTCTTAACTTCGAATTAAATCGAATTAATTTTAAATCATGCTTTTTTGATCAGCAGGCTTTGCTTTGAATGTGACGTGCGATTTTTCCGTTCCGTATTTCTCTTAAAGTAGTGTCATCAATGTATGGTGCCAAAAAAAATCGACTTTTCGAATTTCAAAAACGGGTAGTGCTCAAAAGTTTCGTCTCCTCAAAAAAAGTCCCCATGCAAAATTTGAGCTCAATCGGACTTCGTTAAGTGTTGGACCAAAGCGGTCAAAGTTTGACTTTTTTGAAACACGAAAAATTTCCCAAGGGGGGGGTACGTGAAAATTCCGAAATCGATTTTTTGTTTTTGATGCCAAATGTCTTAGAAATGCATGAAACGTCGAGATCTGGTGTTATCTCGAAAAAAATTTTTTTGAAAAAAATTGACTTTTTAGGACTTAGAAATTTTTTGAGGTGGAGGAGTGAAATGAATTTGATATGGAGGATTTGAATTCAATTGCTGAGATATCCTTGGCAATAGTACTGAAACATGTCTTATATCATCGTTGGCAACTGCTAGCATATTATATGTGATATTTCATTAGGGTGGTTCACTTGTTTTGCATTAGGGTGGTCCATTTTATAGAAAAATAAAAAAAATAAGATAATAGTATCAAAACATCTCTTATATAATCGTAAGCCATTATCAATATTAAATATATGATATTTCATTAGGATGGTTCATTTATTTTCCATTAGGGTGGTCCTTTGAGTTGGAAATTAAAAGCAACAAAATATTTCCAGCAAATTTACCAGTCAATATTTTTTGTATACTACACTTCGTTAAGATATTTTTATTATGTTTTTTTTAATAGTTAACAAAAATGTGCCGTTACCAAAATATGGACAAAAATAAGGAAAACGATTTTTGATGTACCCAAATTATTACAATAGCTTGATAGGCGACTTTTGAAGTGCAACAAAAAGTTTTTGTTTATCTTTTCTAAAGAGGTTCTTGGCTCCACCGTTTCATTTCCGAGAAAACACAAGTAGGTACGTTATAGGGGATCAAAACAAAAGTACGTTACCTAAGCCGCTTGTTGTGGTATTAATGCGCTTCGGTAGTGACAATCGTCTGCTTCGAATGCTTTTTGTTCTGAAGTGTTATCTACCCAAACAAAAATATAAGCTACCCGTAGGCAACGAATACGTCCCAAGCGAGCAGTTTTGAAAGACTGAGTAGGTAATGAAATGGCCACACATTTGGTATATAAGGAATTGTTATTTTTAGTTTTACTCATTCAGTATTTTTATATTTGAACGAGGAACCGCGGTTCAGTCAATAGTTTGTTTTTCAAAATGGAGGATATTCGGCTAGTTGGAAAAATACCTTACCTGTCTTCTAATCTTTCAATTTGCCTACATACAACGAAGTTTTCTTCGGAAATTCATGTTTCATTTGCGAGCAGAGAAGCAAAAGACTAAACCAGTGCACAATTAACAATACAAGCTTTGAAAGTATCATGGAATAAAAAGCACGAACCATTTTGCTCGACGACAGGACAGTGCAACATAAAAATCTTGCGGTATCACGAAATCCTTGGAAATCTTGCAGAAGCGCAAGCCAGAATGTCACCATGAGAGAAATTGAGAAGAGAAAGGATTTTCTGATTCATTGCAGAACCTTTTCGATATCGGGAAGAGGTATAAACCGAAGAATAAAGTAGAAAGAAAAGCATATCGGTATTTGCAAGAACAACGAGAACTAACTCTTCCAACAACAAGTGAGTCTTTTCCAACGGCAACTATCTCGTGTAGTGATTTTGAGGAGGAAGAAACAGCAGAGGCGACAACAGAGACTTATCCACGAACAAGTGAGCAGGAAGAAGCAAGTCTACAGGAAAGAAACATCGCCAGCATTCCGAGTCCTCATCTCAAACCCAGAGGAGTCCGTTCCTTCTATCAGTACTATCGGCGAAGATTTTCAGATACCTGGGTAAGTGTAAATTGAATTAATTTCAAATATGTTTTAAAATGTTTTTCGTGGTTAACAAACGATTGATTCTTAAATTTTCTTCTAGGTCCTTCCAAATCGTCTTCAACTTCTAAATCACCATTAAAAAATGTCATTACTGTCGATGTGGCTGCTGCTTTGGACCGCTGCAGTGAGTGATCGAAATGCGGTATTTCTACTATCATCTATAGCGAAATCATTGGGGCACGACGTTTCAACATTAGTGTTAAACAAAGAGTCCATTAGGAATTCAAGAAAAGAAATTCGTGTGCAAAAGCAGAACGAGCTGAGAGCAACATTTAAGCCACAGGTTAACTTGCACAGTTCATTGGGATTCAAAACTGCTTCCCTAGTATATTGTCACCTTAAGCCACCCCAAAACTGAACGATTGGCTATAGTTGTATCTGGTGAAGGCATCCGTAAGCTGTTTTTTTCAGCTTTCGTTCCTCCCATCCAAAATTCAACAGGAATAGAACAAGCAGAAGCGGTGTACAATGCAGTTGTCGATTGGGACTTGAAGACAGGTAATTTCTATTAGTTTCAATATTATTGATAATTTTTAAATTATACCGTTATTCCGTGTTTTAGGGTTAGCGTTTACATCATTTGATACCACTGCGTCAAACACTGGTCGAAAGAAAGGAGCGTGTCAACATCTTGACAAATGTTTAAAAGACAGCTGATTGGACTTCCTGTAGACATCACATACACGAGCTGTTAGTTGGCAAGGCATTCAAGGCACTACCGAAACTGCACAATCTCCAAATGTTGAGATTTTTAAGCGGTTTCAGACGGAATGGCACCGTTTAGAAAAGAGCTCATACCAATCTGGTGTTAATGATGTATTCGTTAAATCATCAATAACAGCCAACGAGAGGGTGGATCTCTTGAATTTTTTTGAGCGACAATTAAAAGAACAACATCACCGCGAAGATTATCGCGAAGTTATTCAGCTTACGCTTATATTTTTGGGTGGAAAAATTAAAGAACATTTTAAAATTAGAGCTCCTGGTGCTTTCCATAATGCAAGATGGATGGCAAAAATTATTTATTCACTAAAAATGTTCCTTTACCGACACACTTTTGCGTTACCTAAGGCAACTCAACAACAGTTAGCACGATTTAATGTATTCATTGTAAAAGTATATTTGAAAAACTGGTTTCTGTCTACGTGTGCTGCAATGTCTGCAAACAATGACCTTAATTTGATAAAATCGCTTAAAATCTACGAAGCTGTTGACGAAGAAGTTGCCAAAGTAGTATATAAAGGGTTCTTGAAACATCTGCAGTATTTGGATAGCAATCTCATCGGATTGTGTTTATTTGATGAAACGTTGGATATCGCAGATAAAAAAAAATACATTGAAGCCTTACATACATCAGGTAATTATTTTGTTCAATTCGATGTACGCAGAACATTATATTTCTAACAATATTTTTATTTTCAGCTGTGTGTGTGCTAAATCCATAGTCGAATCAAACGACGTTTCAACACTACAGCTGCACTCATTTGTTCAAGGCAGTCAGCATACTAAAAACTTGCTATGTGCTCTAGAGATTCCGGAATCATTGTTGGAAACTGATATTACGCAGTGGAATAGCAAACAAGAATATGAAAATGCCATTAAACGAATTAAAAGCTTGGAAGTAGTAAATGACAATGCAGAACGAGGTATTGCATTAATCAAAACATATAATTCGAAATTGTCAACGGATGAAGATCAGAAACAGTTTATTTTGCACTTAGTTGAAGAACATCGAACAATGTATAAAAGTTCAAAAAAATCAGATGTAATTTAAGAAAATATATGCGATGCAATGTACCAAAAACCTAGCAACATGAATTTTGGAAATATCACAATACCGTTCCCTCCCTTTCGTTACGTGTCTTTTGTCACAACCATTGAAAAGGTTAGTTATATCTGCAAATACCGTATTAATGAGATAGTTCCCCATCTTAGGGGTCCAACAAACAATTTTAGCTGACTAAACTCTTCTTTCTCATATAAACAGCTGAATAAACGTTTACTCGGTCAAAATTGTTAATTAGGTTGCAGTCGAAGAGTTCCCACTCTACAATATTCGGTAAATGTAGGATAGATAACTCTGAAATTTTTAATCTTAGCTTGCAACGACGGTGCAAAACAGAAATAAGAAACTCACTGATGCACAATGCTTAATCTCTAAGATTAGTATTAGACGAGGGCACCGATCTGTTTCACCTTAAAGAAGCGTCGCATTCCGAATGTAAGTCTCGCAAAAGTTTCCAAAAGGACCACAAAGAGAGCGTCTCTAGTAAATAATTCTCTTTGGTAGTCCGTACGCTAATCTTACAGTCTGTGGATAGAAGTCGGTTGAAATTATTATATTGATGCACTAATTAATGAAAAAGAACGAAGGAAGCGAATTTCTCATTGTAAGATAGGTAATATTGAAAAGTTTTGTGAGAAATCATTAAGCTTTCTGACGTCTATCATCTTTCTCTTTCAAGCACGTAGAAAGAATAGGATTGTTTTCATACGTTTTTTGTTTTTTTCGTATGTAAACAATCTATTCTTTCTACCTGCTGGAAGAGAAAGATGATAGACGTGAGAAAGCTTAATGGTTTTAACCTATACGAAAAATATTGACTGGTTAAAGCGCTATTCGCATACAACGGGCCCGACGCGGGGCGAGACCCGCCGGGGTAATATTTTGAAATGATTGCTTGGATTTTGTATGTGACTGTTCTCACTACGCTGATGTGCCGTGCTGGGCGTGCCGTGCCAGCATAGTGAGAATGCTCACATACAAAACCCAAGCAATCATTTCAAAATATTACCCGGCGGGCCTCGCCCGCGCCGGGCCCATGTAATGCGAATAGCGTTTAAATTTGCTGGAAATATTTTTTATTGTTCTTAACGACCCTAATGGAAAATAACTGAGCCACCCTAATGAAATATCATATATTTAATATTGATAATGGCTTATGATTATATAAGAGATGTTTTGATACTATTATCTTATTTTTTTATTTTTCTATAAAATGGACCACCCTAATGCAAAACAAGTGAACCACCCTAATGAAATATCACATATAATATGCTAGCAGTTGCCAACGATGATATAAGACATGTTTCAGTACTATTGCCATGGATATCTCAGCAATTGAATTCAAATCCTCCATATCAAATTCATTTCACTCCTCCACCTCAAAAAATTTCTAAGTCCCAAAAAGTCAATTTTTTTCAAAAATTTTTTTTTCGAGATAACACCAGATCTCGACGTTTCATGCATTTCTAAGACATTTGGCATCAAAAACAAAAAATCGATTTCGGAATTTTCACGTACCCCCCCCTTGGGAAATTTTTCGTGTTTCAAAAAAGTCAAACTTTGACCGCTTTGGTCCAACACTTAACGAAGTCCGATTGAGCTCAAATTTTGCATGGGGACTTTTTTTGAGGAGACGAAACTTTTGAGCACTACCCGTTTTTGAAATTCGATGGTAAATTTTTTCCCATACATGCCATTGGCACCCTAATGTATATGCAAGGTGGTCTTCTAATTCTGGCGAGTCAGCTTTCGTTCGCTGTGAGCTTTAAGTAATGCCGGAACAGGGAACTACCTAAATTGTGATGCGATGAAACATTTTGTTTTACTCTAGTTCCATAAGGTAAAGCTTGATCTAATTATTATCTGGCCGCTTCATTTTACTCACTGCGGCTCCTTTAGTAGCCGTGACGAGAAGCCAATGTCAGCCAAGTGATCCGGAAGGTTTTTTTACTGAGTGGTGAAAGTTTCATCAGTATTGATACTGACGTTCCAAAGTTATCATGGATATGGGACACAGGAGATGGGAACACATTTTGAACACTCTCGTTGAAAATCTGACGTGGTCAGTGACGTGATAGTGGAGATAGTCTCAGCTGATATAATCGAACGAGTCTCTGTTCACTGCAGTCAGGAGGAGCAAATTATCTTAAATTTCCCAAATCGACTGAAAATCTAAAATGCTGAAACTTTACCAGAAAACACTATCGCTGGATCGCACAAAACAAAACATCCGAAGAAGTGGAAAATACGAACATAAACTACGAGTGAAAGTCCGTAGGGCTGTCCGGAACAATCCTGGGTTCTCCTTGCGTGATTTGGCGAAAATGTTCTCTGCGCCGTCCAGTACAGTTCAATGTAACTGACAGCGTGAAAGTTGCCAGTCGTACCATGCCAGCAAGCACCCCAACAGGACTTACACAGAACCTGGTTGGCGAACGCCGCGCAAGAATGCTGTACGAGCAAGTTCTGACGAAATACAGCGAATACATCTTGTAGACGATGAAACATATGTTTAGATGAACTTTGGAAAACTCCCGGGACACAAATTTTACCTGATGCCCCAGGTAGATTCAAATGTAGCTATACAGACAAGTTTGCTCGCAGGTTGATGATATGCCAAGGCATCTGAAGTTGTTGAAAAGAAAACGAAGCTTTTCATCACTAGAGCGACTATGATTGGGCAGATGGCAGGTATGCAAGGTGGAGTGTCTTCAGAAGCGAATTTTGCCATTCATCCAGTCTCACGATGGCCTGGTGACGTTCTGGTCTGACTTAGCCAGCTGCCTTTACAGTCGGGATGTCATGGAATGGTATAAATAGAATTATATTGACGTTATTGAAAAAACTCTGACTCTCCAAATTTTCCAAATTTTTCGTGCCATCGAAAAATGTTGGGCAATTGTTAAAAACAAACTGCAGAAATTTGGCCAAACAATAAAAAGGCATCTGATTTGCGGAAGTGGTTGAAAAAGATAGCAAATCAAGTTCTCAGCACTTCTGTGCTGTGATGGGTGATGGGTGTAATTGAGCGAAAAGTCCGAGAATTCATCCGAAATGCTGATGAACTATTTTTCGTTGTTTTTTCCTTTAGAGTTCAATAAATTCAAGTTATTTATTGTTTATCGAATAATCTTTTATAATCTTGTTATCTGATACTCCTGATTTGATCAAAATTGAATAGCGCGAATTTCTTTTATTAACAAAAAAAGGCTCAATCGTGATATTCTCGAGACACTTTAAAGCATGATTCATTAAATATCTGGATGCACTGTTTATTTTACGCCAGCACTCATAGTGGTTGAATCTGGAATATTTGGACAGCAGATTGTTTTGAAATGTTTTCTCTTTCAGTGCTAAAAAGTCTGTAATAATCTATCCTGAAGAGTATCTGTGTGATAATTGCTGTGGTGCAATTTTTCCACTCCCAGTGGTAACAATCTAAGAAACCCAGCATTCCCGGGATTCCTCTTCTGCGACCTTCGTCTAGCAGCTGTCGCAGGTCATCCTGGTTGAGAGGTTGTAGGTATTTATCTCCAAAAATCCGCATGATTGTCCGTCAAATCTCAAGCAAACAGATGTGATCTGTTGTTTCGGACAGCCGCAAGTATTCGTCGACTGCGTCGGCGTGGGACCCATACGCCAGCTGGCGCTTAGCCGCGGTTTTTTTTTGCCTCGCTTTCCCGTCGCATCGGATTTTTGAACAAAATAAATATTGACAGCCTCTGCTGCCTTCACGAGCCGTAGGAAAAGATCCCGACTCATTAGGAAGCGTCTGCGGAATTGGACAGGCGTTGTTATTTGGCTGAGTGCAAAGTAATCGTCCACCAATCGCTTTGCAGCTTCTTCAGCTGAACGATCAATGTTTGGCCGCCGGGCCCGTTTGTTCCTTTGGGATGAAGATTCGGCAAGCAGGGTCTGTGCCTGGGTCATTATCAGGCCCATCAATTCAAGCTCATCGTCACTAGAATCCGAAGAAAATGTAGAAAACTCCACTTCCATTTTTCTTTCACATGAGCATGAGCATCAGCATGATTGACCGCCCGAGATTGCTACTCCGTTATTGCCAGATCAGCTGTTATTACACAGAGAACCAACAGATGATTCTTGGGACTAACATACATCTTCAATGTGTAAAAACTGGTGATCCCAAACTAAGGCAATACTGGCGCCGGCCCCGTCCGAATGCAGGTCAAGTAAGGAAAGGGTAGGAATATGTTGACGTGATACTCGCTGTTTTGGAAGCCGCGGAATCCACTGCACTTCCACGAGAAATCACTGGGATTTTGGATAACAGGATTGGGTAGCAGCAGGGTTCGTTTTGGTTAACGATAAGCTGTCAAGTGAAATATTTTAATATTAGTACCGAATTCCGATTTGAACCGATTTAAATCAACAGTAAGGATGCTATTGGGCTACTCACAGAGTGTGATCTACACCAACAGAGTGCGATCTACACCAACAGTGCGGATGTCGCTGGAGTCACTTATAAAATGGGACAGTGGTTTATTTGTTCCAAGATAGGGTGGCCCGACGAGCATGGCGAACGAATAATTTGGATCACAATTAAATATGTACCTCTCCATCGACCCATCTTACCCGGCGAACCACGACTTTTCATGTTCACTCGATCACTTGCGCGACGGCAACGCAATGGCGACGCAATAGGCAACCAAAACAATAGACGTCCGATAAAAAAATATTACGGAACAACGGATCAACACAACCGATTCAACCGATTTAACTGATGGTCTGCGCAAACCTATTAGGAAGGACATATAGATACAATGGGTAACAATTACCTGTCCTGCTCCACGTCCTTGAGAGGACTTACTTCCTCACGAGTCGCCTTTACCCAACTCCACAGGCGTCCGTCAAGGCTCTGGTACACCAATTCATCTCCATAGCCCAACCGAAGCACCACTACTTTAAAAAAAATTATAAATAGAGAGATATAAGATATTGTCTTCAAAATTTGGTAGAAATAAATTATTTGTTGCCTGAAAAGAAAAAAAATTAAGAATCAAGATATAAGTAGAATCCCTGTAGTCCCCGGATGTTCGAAGAGCATAGCTTTTTCTATGAAAAGATTGTTGCGAGTTATCGATGGTTGATTACAAATATGTGTTAGGCACCATTGGTTGAAATGAGCATTGAATGAGGATAGTGAGAACATTTTATTGAATAAATGACTACAATACTCAGTTGTTTATAAAGCTGAAGCTCATTCGAGCTATATCTGATGAACTTAGTTGATGAATCAACCCTCTCAGATTTATCGCTAACATATTATGACAAATTTACAAGCTCACAACTGCATGCTAGTTTGTGATTTGAAAAGTGTCCAGACTCATGGACAAAAATTCCGGGTACCGATGCAACACGGCATCCGAACTTTGGGTTTGGAAATTTGTGTTGCTTAACAAATCCTCAAACAAATGTGCAAAAGCACGTTGGCCAATATTTAACCGTCAGCCAGTGGGTACGTATGCTCAACTCCAAGTTCCCTTCTTTCAAACTTACTTTCAGTTCAATTTACCCATTGAGTTGGACACATCACAATAGAAAATATTGTGATGGTGTACGGACGTTAGGTTACTAGATATATAAAAAATACTCTACAACCCATTCATGATTATATCTGAAGAATCCAAATTTGGCCAACACCCACCTCCACTTCCATTTTTCTTTCTTCTCCTTCTTCTTCTTCTGGTTGTGAGTGTTGTCATCAACAGCCCACTGGTAAATGACACAGCATATTCGCCATAACGCCAGTCGGTTTTTCATTGGGAGTAGCATGATTGTATTTATGTTGTCAAAAAACTTTTGATGTGTTTTTTAGCTTTATATGTTTAGATTGATTTCCGTAAGAAAATTACATATATTTTTCAGAGTTTTGACGTTTTTCTCTTCAAATGCATCTTGTATCGAGTAATATTTATCAAGGTTGTGTTTATCTCTCGGTCCTAGATGTTTTATACAATGGAAAATGATGTGAGTTGAGGTGTTAAGGCAGTCGCATAGTTCGCAGTACATTTCATCTCGAATTTTCATCTTGCTGAGCCAGAACGGAGAATAATCGTGGCCGGATAGTAATCTATTGAGCGTCCTTACTTCTTTGTTGGTCAACGGTAGATTGTGGAACCACGATTTCTTGTTTATCCCTGTTTGTAATTTGAAAAACTTTCTTCCTTTTCCAAGTTCCTGTGTGTAATTTACGTACCATTGTTGTATTTTTTCAGTGATATCATTTTTTATCCAGTTGTAGGCATCGTGTGGAAGTATCCTATTGCAGGCTATTTCATTTGTTTGAAGTCCAGCTTTCGCCAAGCTGTCGGCAATTTCATTACCTTCAAATTTTACATGCCCAGGAATCCACTGGATACAGGTGTTCCTTGTAGCAGCTAAATCGATGATGGTTTGGATGACATCGTCTCTTTCTGTTGCTTCAAGCTGGCTCTTGATGAATTCACATCCTGATTTTGAATCCGTAAGAATAACTGCTTTTTCGATTTGATTCCGTTCGATGTATTGCAAAGCAACTACAATTGCTTCAAGTTCTGCTGACATCGTACATACAGTGTGTTTTAGCTTTAAGCTGATCTTCCATTTGCTGCTTTCGTCGTAGACTCCAATGCCGCAAAAATTATCATCCTTCGAAGCGTCCGTGTAGATCTTCCTGTAATTGTGGTACTGTCCGTGGATCTTCCTCAATGCTAGCTGTTTCAGAGTTTTTGCAGAAGTATTTCTTTTGGTCCATGTTTTACCGTCTAACTCAGAATAGACTAGTATACTTGTCGCATTTTGCTGAACCGTTACTGTTTGCGTGATCTCGTTGATGCATGTCTATACTCCTTAAACACTTCCTCCTGGAAAGTTACTTTGTCCGTTGCTGCATCGTTATATGTTTTCATTTCTTGTAACTGTGTCAATACCGGGGTCATGTATTGTGCGTGCCTTACTATTTCCTTAGCTGTTATTAATTTCCTCCGAAAAAAGTGAGGGAGGCTGACTAGCTAAAGCGCATAATGTATTAATTGGTGTAGTCTTGGAGCATCCAGTTATTTTTCTCATACAAGTGTTGTTCGTTAACGTTAGTTTATCCAGGTTACATTTCGATGAATTTGCGTACACCGAAGCACCGTAATCTAGATATCCTCTCACTACAGCATTATATAAAAAGATTTAACGTTTGAGGGTGACCACCACTTTTAGTGCTACTTACTACCTTCAGCATGTTTATCCTATCCATAGCCCCTCCCTTAACCTCTCGTATATGGGCTCCATATGTTAACGATCGATCTAATGTTACTCCTAGGTATTTGTAAGTGTTGACCGATTCCAACTCCGTGTTGTCGATTTTCAGCTTCAGAGACTTCTTATTCCGTTGAAATAACATAACTTTTGATTTTTAAACTCACCAGCGAATGCCTGTGCCCGGTCTTGTATAGCTTCGACGTTTTTACCTTTCACGATCGCCATAAAGTCATCTGCATATTGTTCAAGGACAACTCCCTCTAGTGTGTCATTGTGTAATTGCGCCGTGTAGATGTTAAATAATACAGGTGACAATACATCCCCTTGCGGTAGACCATCCCTGATTCTACGTTCTAAAAGTTGCTCTCCAACTTGTAATTGAACGATTCTGTCAATGAGAAAATTAACAATCCAGTTCGTCAGTTCAGAAGGTGTTCTATATTCACAAAGAATCTGTTCCAGTGTTCCTGTTTTAACTGTATTGTAAGCACTAGACATATCTATGAAGATTGCTCCTACAACTTCGCCTTCTCTTTAATTGAGTTTATGCTGTTGATGACGTAATTCAAACATGTTGTCGTAGAGTTGTGCTTTCGGAAGCCAAATGACGTGTCCGGTAATATTGCGTTGCTCTGTAAGAATTTATTTAGTTCACCTAATACTGCTGTATTAATAATTTTCAAAGAACAGTTTAGCATGGAGATTGGCCGTACGTTACTGATTATTTCTGGATCTCGCCCCGGCTTTGGAATCGCAATGATCTTAATTTTGTTCATCCCTGCGTCAATTCTACCGCATTTCCACATTCGGTTCAGGTCATTTATTACGCTATTTCGAACACCTGGTTTTACATTCCTCAACATTTCGTAACTTAGACAGTCTGGGCCCGCCGCTGATGGTTTTCTTTTCTTGTTTAGGATGTCATTCCATTTTCTTCATTCAGTATATCGTATGTAACATTCATGCTGTAGTGTTCGTCGTAGCTGTCACCGAATGGAAAGTATGCATTCAAAAATTGGTGTGCTGCTTCCTCTTTTACATGAACGACTGAGATCTGATTTTGTTTTTCTTCTTTCCTGTCAAGCTGTTTATCTTCCTCCATAGTTCCTTATTACTCGTACTTGGGTCAATTTCTTTAATGTATTCCTGAAATTTCTCCCGTATGACTCTATTTTTGCACCTGGTGAAAAATCCTTCTTTCTTTTTCATCTCCAATAAATCTTCCAGTACGCCACTACGGTTGAAATTTGTCCTGGCTTCATTTTTGCTTCTCCATGCGTCCTCAACTTCCGAGTTCCACCAATATTTTGGTTTTGTATCTGCTCTTTTGCTTTGCACATTTTACGATCTTCCTAGCTTCCTGCTTTAATGCTGCTATTCCGTTTACTTGATTTGTATCCAATTTTTGTGGCTCCTCTATCACTTTTTTCCGGTTAACAAAATATCTACTTGATGGTGCTTGTTCGATAGAGATTGTTATGTGAATAACAAGATGTCTGCTGCCGATTCCGTATTGTAGAACCTCCATCTTCGTATCATGATACAGCGCTGGTGAAACCAGAACTAGATCAATCGTTGATGGATTTTTGTTGATTTCCGCTGGGATGAAAGTCGGGTCGCCGTTATTCAACAAAATTATATCTTCGTCATTGATGATATCGAACAGCGCTGCTCTTTTCGCGTCCGAGTGATATTGGTCCCATAAACGATGGTGTGAATTCATATCACCACCGATTAGCACCTTCCTGAAACCTTCGGTGCATTTGAAGAGTGCCATCATGAATGTTTTTAATTCGTTTAGTGATGCACTTGGTGAGGCATAGATCGAGATTATTGCTACATCCATTTTTGTCATATATCTGCCTACACATTGTATATTCTCCGTTGGATCTAACCCAATCGGCCTTCTTTTAACTGTCTCATGCATGATAATCATTGCACCTCCATATCCATCTAATCTTGAACAATAAAAATTGATGTAATTTGGGATTTTATATTTGCTGTCTTCGTATTCTTTTTTGGTCCAACATTCTGAAATCAACCCTACTGTATATTCTTCTTCTATCATTACTCGAACTAACTCTGATTTATTTTTATCTAGACTTTGTATGTTGCATTGTAAAATCTTGCACGTCATATTTATTTTAGTTTAGTTTATTAATTTTTTTCATTCTTTGGTCTCTGCTACTCCTTACCGACTGGCTTACCTGTGCATGATCTGAGTGAGCTTCGGTGTTCTGATCATCCTCGTCTTCATTCATGGAAAGCACATCTTGTGCCGTGTTGTTCTGCTTTTTGCTTCGTTATTTTCTGCGTCACATCAAGCATGTGGTTCAGTCTGTCTCGTTTGTCTTGTAGCGATTAAACAAACCTACTCCATTTGTGTTGGGTTCATGATCCGTTTTCGTTTCTTATCGTAGAATACCTCAACTTGGTTTCCGATGATTTCCGCGTTCGATGTTTCTTTGCGATTTTGCACGTTCAGTCTTGGGTGGTTATTTGCGCGTTCCGCGACCTTTGCATATGAACTCGTAAGTGTAGGGAAATTCTCCAAGTTTTCCAACAGACTGTATTGGTTTTGGGTGTAAATGGGATATTGTTCTTGTGCTTCGAGTGTCGTGAGATTTGTTTTAGCCAAAATGATCTTCAGATTATTTTGACGTGTTCGTTCGGGGCAATTAGCATCTCCCGACTTGTGTCCATCTTGCTTACAGTACAGGCATCTTGCTGGCATGGTACATTCAACATATCCTTGCTCATCGTGATTTCTTCCACATGTTTCGCACCGCTGTCTAGATCGGCAGTTGTTTGTTGGATGATTGTATCGCAGGCATTTTTGACAGAAAACTGCCTTGCTGACAAATGGTCTCACTTGGTTTGTGCAACAGAACATACGGACTTGCGGTGGCATTTCGTTGCATCTGAAAGTTACCGCGATTCATGTAGTTGGTAGTCTTTGGTCATTTTCATACTTGTGCAATCGTGTCACACTCAGGATTGGTACTTTGCAGGTTATGTTTTCCATTATTTCCTCCGGTGTCATTTCCAAAGGGACACCAGCCAGAACACCTGAAACCGTCAGGAAATGTTTGGGAATGTATGCTTTGTAGTTTTGCATTCGTAGTGATTTATCCGACTGAATGTTTGTTAGCTGTCTGTGGAGTTTTCACCAATACTAACACTTTGTTCCTTCCCATAATCTTGACGTTCAGTACGTTTTCTCTATACTCCTTCGTCTTGGTTAGGATTTTCCCTACTGCTAGCTTGTTGATTTGTGCGTCATCCCGAAATTCATTCAGCTGTACGATCACCCTGTACAGTCCGGCGTCGGTTTGATTGTACTCGTATGTCAGCCATTGTTTTTCATTTGGTGTTTTTGATGTCGTTTTATTTCTTTTCACGCCTCCTGGATCCGGATCCGGATAGCTCGGGCCATCCATTTCTCCTGCTTTTCTACTTAAAACTCTTCAACGAAGTATTTTGTTCCTCGATCACCAAAAGAGATAGAGAAAAAAAACAAAAGGTTCCTCAAAAAAAATCTAAATTTCCGAACTGTACTTCTGCTAGCCAAGAAAACTAAAAACACGTCTTAATACGTCGAATGTCTAGTCGCCAATGACCATTTTTCTTTTACAAGAGATAAACTTCGAAACAGATCACGAATTGACTATGTTTATGACGATCACCGAATCTGTCAAACTGATGACGGAGCACTAGTTTAGCAGCGACCGATACAGAACCAGGTAACAAAATATAGTAGCGACCGGTGTGAGATTGAATGACTAAACTAAAATGACAGCTCGATGCGCTAGTATTTTAGTCGCCCAGATAGATGCACTCGATGCTCTTATGAAGTACGAAGGATGCATCCTCGTGTTCTGAAGCGCTTCGCATGGAGATGAGAAATTATCTGCTTCTGACAAACTTCATCAAAGATCGTTACTCCGCGCATGGAAGAATACAAAAATCAACAATCAAAGTGTTAACAGTTTTGAGTCAAATATTTGCCAAAAATAATCAAAGTGTGATAATGTGGATAAACAACTTTGCCAACAGCATTATTTGGCAAAACTTCACGAGACAAATATTTGGCGTATTGTCAAACAGTGTGATATTTGGTTAAAGAGTGCAAATTTTCGACTTATAAACGATACATCATGTATCCATCGTACTGCGTCACAAACTATATCGGATTTACATCGTTAGATCTTTTACATCAAATTTGTTATTACAGATTAAATCGCATACCAAATCAAAAAAGTCGTAAAAGAAACCAATGGAATTTGCACGTATGTGGCCTCCACTTATGCGCGCATAACCTATATTTTTTAATTTTATGCGATTTGTTTGCTAATATATATGTTAGTATATAAGGAAAACAACTTTTAATATACGTGCATTTTGGTTGTCTGGGAAGCACCCTGGGTGTGCACTGGCGAGCAACCGTTGGCCAGGTAGCTGATGACTCAACTTGCTGTTGCTAGCCAGCGGCTGGACCAAGCTAGTGAAAAATTTATAGCCAGCTGGTTGGCGCAACCACGAGGAGCGAAATATGTTTGATCCAATTGGCAGCCATCTAAGGTATGACGCAACGTTGAGTGGTATGAACGGTATGAGCCAGCCGGGTTCACATCATCGCTAATGTGTTGCCTCAGGAAGTACCGGTACGTTGGTCCCAAGCTTAATGATTCGCCCGTTATAATGTAACTCACACAAACACAACCTCAAATATTCTGTCAAAATAGCAGCGAATCAAAAGCAAAAACAAAGATAACTTGTACCGAAAGGTACCGAAAAGCTCAAGAGTGTTTTGCAAAGGTTCAGACAGCAAGGTCTACTTTAGACCAAGGGTTTTTACAACAGTGAACCGATTTAAAATCGCTAGTTTCATATTGATTGTTGGTAATTTCATTGGCGTAGACTTTAATCCATAGTAATATTCCCTTCTTTTTAAATAGGTTGTTTTTCAAAATGTGGCATTCATAGGTATCAGGGTTGAAATTGAAATTTGAAAATCAAATGTTTTCTTCCCTGATGTTGAACAGAAAATGTTTGGATTGACTAAAAGTATGTATGGTTTAGTTATGTTTGGCATAATTCAGTCGATACCGACAGTAACGCAATTTTCACAAATAAGCAAATATGGGAAGAAATTCTTTATATAAGGCTGTTTCTTAAATTATTTCACATTCTATGATATAATTATTATACTAAATAATTTATTTTTCTCTATTATTAAAATTGATGCGCCAAAACCATAATGGCAAATGGACTCGTTCAATTGCTTAGAATTTGATCTTTTTTCTAGTATTTATGCCAAACTGCCATTATGCCAAAGGTTTTTGATGAAACGTTAATTTACAGATTTTTATTCCGAATAATCTTTCTTAAACTGTTCAATGAATGCCAAATTGTCATTATGCCAAAAGACTTAATCAATGACAAATGGCCATTATGCTAAATGTCCAAGTTATGCCAAATTATAATTATACCTACTGAACCTGAAGCAGCTTTAATATTCCAAGGTTTATGCTAAATGGTCTTTATGCCAAATGACCGTAACGTTTTAATTTTTTTTCTTTGTTTTATGCCAAAGGGTCATTATGCCAAATGGGCTTTATGCCAAATGACCATTGATTATCCAACATCTTATGCCAAATGACTTTATGCTAAACTACTTCACGCCAAACGGCCTTTATGCCAAACGACCTTTATGCCAGTATTGCTTGCTCAATAGTGACGCTTGTATTACTGGCTAATGCATTGTCGCATAATATTAGAAGGATGTGAATGGGCCATACAACAGTTCCTAAGACGGAGTAATCGGTTCTACCCCTTAAACTTAGTTGGCACACTGTACGAGAGTGCCTGCAGGAAGTTGCTGCCATCATCGAAGAAGTATCAGGCGAATGAGGATGTGGACTTTTGAGCGCATCTGGACGTGTTAAAGTTGCGTTGAAGCTCTTTGCTGGTATTTATGGGTTCCGCTTTCGCCAGGTGGTGTGTCATCGAATGTGATTCGTTTGCTGGTGACTTGGGTTTCGGATTGGCCTTGATAGTTTGTTGGGAGAGATTTGTGGGTACAATTTTTCATTCACAAGAGAAAAGTTGGACTCGACTTAAGTATGCCAAGAGATCGATGGAGGAGATGTACCGGCTGAAGATAAACTTTCTACTGAAGACAGCTCAACCCTCCCAACGTCCAACTCAAACGGAGGACCTGCTTCAATATTGTAGTGGCCAAAACGAGAGCAGCTGACTGTCAAGGCCACGAATGAGCTACAGAACATGCCGATGTCTAACGATTCTGTCACTTCATTAGGATTCGCATTTATTCTTGAAGGC